>JABYQE010000120.1:0-79892 GCA_022376435.1 Amylocystis lapponica
GAGCACCTTCTGTTCTAAACATGGAGGAACTCGTCCCGGCGGCCTCCCACACACGTCCTGGCCACACCTTTGCGAGCTCTGTTTAAGCGCCCGTTAGGTCTCGACCCGCGGGTGACATCACTGCGCAGTCCCGCCTTCGGCAACGACACGTCCTGTCCATCGGCCGAACGTGTCGTTGCTGTTGTTGGTGTGCTTCCTGATATCTCCTGCACAATGTTATTCGCGTCTCTTGGCTGTCAATGCTAGTGAGGATCTCTTCTGACCACGTGATCATGTCGGATTTTGAGTGGCTTCTGCCCTGGTGCTATTACCAGGTAGATCCTCCTCAACTTCATAGGCGTTCCGAACACTTTTAAAGTCTATTCATTGGTGCGGGCTGGTCGGTGCTCCTACGTTCTCGGCCGTTCTATGTCAAGTATTCTCTGTATTGAGCTATTCTTGGCCGTTGATGACTGAGAGTTCCGTTGCCTTTGGCCTGGGTTCGGGCTTCCTATTCAGCAACGTCAGATGCGCGTGTGGTGTGGATCTCGTATGATATTGCGACTGTCCTATAGGTTCTCGGCACTAAAGCCTCAGTTGTGGCCAGCGTCGCTAGTTTTGATCATTCATCTTGCAGCTTATTACACATATCTATGTGATTCAAGCGAGCTAATCGCCATTTCGTTTAGGGGTATCTCATAACGCTCATAGACAGCCGCGAGGTTGTAGCGCGTGTCGCCCGGCGGTTCATGCCGCGCCTGAAAACAGAGTCAGAGGTCGCTACAATGCAGTATCTTCGCGAGCACACATCCATCCCTGTTCCGACGGTGTATCACTATTGCGCCAATCCGTACAACCGACTCGGGGGCGAGTACATTCTCATGTCCAAGGTAAATTTATCCACCATCCCTGCACACGCATATCCTCACACCGCATCTCTCCAGGCCGTGGGCACCCCTCTGTCCAGCGTGTTCCACTCGCTGGGTCACAACGAGCTCGTCGCGCTCACAGAGAGCATGGCCACGCTCATGGTCCCGCTCTTCGCCCACCGCTTCTCCCGTATCGGCTCCTTATACCTCGGGCCCGACCCGGATCCAGTTCCGCCAGCACCGTCGAGCTCCCCAACGCCGACCGCCGCGACCATCAGGGCGCGCAGCGCAGGCGTGCCGCTGTCCGACTTCCACGTCGGGCCGATCATCTCCTGGCCGTTCTTCGGGTCGAACCGCGGGGAGCTGTCGCATCCGGACGAGCTGAACCGTGGGCCGTGGCAGTCGACGCACGGGTACCTGCTGTCGTGCGCGGAGCGCGAGGTGAATGGGGTCGTGCTGGAGAACGAGGGGAAGGCGGCGCCGCACCGGCTGCACCTGGACCCGGGCGAGATCGTCGCGTCGCGGCACCACCAGGTGAAGGCGCTCGCGGGCGACAAGAGCGACAAGAGCGAGGAGTGGGACTGGGAGGAGAGCGAGGCGGAGTGGGAGGGCCCCGGGGACACGATGTACCGCGACTACCGGCGGATGCAGCGCACGACGTTCCTCGTGGCGCACCTGAAGGAGCGCGAGGAGCGCGTGCGGGCGGAGATGGGCCGGTTCGTGCACATGATGGAGCGGCTCGGGGTGGCGAGCCACGAGGAGGGCGACGGCGGGGGCGGGGCGGAGTTTGCGCTGGACTGCCACGACCTGAGCCTCGAGAACGTGTTCGTGGACGAGCACGACCGCTCCAAGATCGTGCGTGCTTTCTGCTTCTGTCTGGCATCGCGGCGCGTGCTGACTGTGGTTGCAGACGTGCATCATCGACTGGGAGTCGACGACGACGCGGCCGCTGTGGGCGTGCGCGCACGTGCCGACGTTTCTGCAGTCGAGCCCGTTCACCGCGAAGCTGTTCCGGATGACGGTCGAGCGGCTCGCCGCGCGCCCGGGCACGATCGTCGCGCGCGGCCAGACGCTGTCGCTGCCGGACGTCGCGGCAGAGTGGCTCCACCACGAGGCGGCGGGCGCGCGGCTCCGGATGGCACACCGGTGCATCGAGTGGGATGGGTGGGAGGAGGGCCTGGTGGAGAGCATCCTCGGGCCGGAAGAGCAGGAGGCGGATTGGTTCCGGAGCTGGGAGGAGGCGTGCGGAGAGGCGAAGACGCCGGTGTACAGCGCGGGGGAGAGTGTCGCGGGGTCGGAGTCCCCGACGCTCACGGAGCTGACGGACAGCGACGAGGCGCTGCGGGCGAAGACGGAGGCCGTGGCCGTGGCCGTGAGTGCGAACGCGGGCGCGAAGCTGAAGCGTGCGCCGATGGCGGCGAAGGTGGTCGCGGTCGAGAAGGAAAAGGAGAAGCTGCTGAAGGCGACGGGGGACTTCTGTGGTGGGCGCGGAGGGGAGCTCGGGCGGCGCCTCGAGGCGTGGCTGTACGTGAACGGCGACGGCGACGGGCGGGTCGAACTGGGCAGGCGGTGGGAGGGCGAGGATGAGTAGGCGCAATCCCGAAGGATCAAGACTTGGCTGTAATATTCATGGTGTGTGCTCGTCTGGACACTCGGTCGCATTTGGAGGCATCTTATGTCAAGGTACACGTCGTCGCGCAATGGTTCCTCGTATATGTGTATTTTACTCCGCAGGCATCGTAAACTGTAAAATATGTTCATGTTCTCTGTCACTAATTATCTTGACGATTGGATTACTAGCAATGCTTCTGCTGTCGCTATCGTATCGATGTTAACTCTGCCAGTAAGTCAACCGCGCGCAATGTGAAGTGGCCATGGTCGACGTCGTGGTTCATCCGGCATGCTCACGGGAATTTGTTTCCCGTCAGTTCAAGACTGTCAAACAAATGCCAATTGCATACCGGAAGAACGATGCCGGGAGCTACGAAGGTATGTGCAGCTGATTATCTACGCTACGGAAGACCTGGCACCGAGACTGACGGATAGAGAAGCGAAAGCTCGAAATTTGCGAAGAACTGATTTGAACTGAACATTGGAAGAGAACATATGAATGCGCCAGGTGCGTGCAGACATTAAGATCTGCCTCCCACGACAGTAGCAGATGGTAACACTCCCCATGAGACTGGCATATCCCGGCCAACGTGCCTTGGGAGGGAATGGAAAACCGATGTTCGTCTGCCAATCAGCGTTAGAAAAGGTTCGACAGCACCTGCGTGGATATGACGTGCCAGTCTCGTGAGGCTCGCGCCAATACGGACCAGCAGGGCTCATATATGAGAGCCTGGGTAGCTCAATGGGCAACTCGCCAGATCGAGGAGAATAGGTAGAAGTCCCTCGGGAAGATGTGTCGAGGGGTACGAGCTGATCGAACATAAGTGATGCAGGATCGAGATTGTCATACAAGACCTCGGCGTCATTGTGGGCCTTGTGCTCTAGAGGATGAAGGTCAGGTGGATTTCAACGCCAGGATAAATGTTGTCGAACGAACTGGGCACGAGCATTTTCGCAATATCGGAATAACCAGAAGAACTCTCGTGGTGTTTAATTGCGCACTTACACAAGTACAGCAGGTTCTGTAAGTCGTAGGAAGATATTGCAGCCAGACAAAGTGTACTCTCGGAGACACTAGCTGGGATCTCGTTGGATGTAGAGATTGCCGGGATTTGGGGGGGATGGCCCGGGGAGCCTTGAAGAGTGAGTGCGGGACTATCGTTATGATGACATGAGCATGGAATAGTATGGAGAACTGTAGGGAGCACGTACTGGACAGATAGTAAAGAGGGTAAACCAAGCTCGTGTGGCATACTTGAGAGGGGATTCAGTGATGCTATTGAAGGAGAGACTCCGATGCACTGGCAGTGGCGGGATTGTAAGGAACTTGAAGGAGCGACTCCATATCAGTTTATATACTACTTGTGGCGGGACCTTGGCGGGCCGCAGAATCAAGAGGACGGTCGTTGAGGAGATACTTAATGTGTAGCTATCACGTTACTGAATAGCCTTACAGCGTAATCGGAAAACCTTGACGTGCGCCATTTTTTATTTTGCGCAGATCTCGCCGGGCGGCTAAGGCTGCCGACAGTGGCCCGACACCGTCAATGACTAAATTAGGCAACCCCGAGCCTCAGGCTACTAGTATACATGGCATGTTCAGGGGTTGTTATACAGAATTTACTATTGAAATACATAGAGAACTCATGTACTAATGTCCTATGTCTATTCTGTACTTCTTCTGGTACAACAATTAATCGCAGGCCAAGTGCAGGCCGGGAGAGTTGGAGGTGCAGCCGAGGTAGGCGCCGGGCGCACGCGCCAGAAAAAAAGTGGCGCACGTCAAGGTTTTCCGATTACGCTGTAAGTGCCCTTTTGCTGATGAGGCTTTCCAAGGCTGTACCTTCCTTATTAGCATAAGGGCAACAGCCTTGGAAAGCCTCATCAAAAGGAGCCTTACTTATTAGCATAAGGGCAACAGCCTTGGAAAGCCTCATCAAAAGGAGCCTTACTTATTAGCATAAGGGCAACAGCCTTGGAAAGCCTCATCAAAAGGAGCCTTAAGTGCCCTTTTGCTGATGAGGCTTTCCAAGGCTGTACCTTCCTTATTAGCAAAAGGGCAACAGCCTTGGAAAGCCTCATCAAAAGGGCACTTAAGGCTGTTCAGTAACGTGATAGCTACACATTAAGTATCTCCTCAACGACCGTCCTCTTGATTCTGCGGCCCGCCAAGGTCCCGCCACAAGTAGTATATAAACTGATATGGAGTCGCTCCTTCAAGTTCCTTACAATCCCGCCACTGCCAGTGCATCGGAGTCTCTCCTTCAATAGCATCACTGAATCCCCTCTCAAGTATGCCACACGAGCTTGGTTTACCCTCTTTACTATCTGTCCAGTACGTGCTCCCTACAGTCCTCCACACTATTCCATGCTCATGTCATCACAACGATAGTCCCGCACTCACTCTTCAAGGCTCCTCCTATCACCAAACCGCTCAACAAGGTGGATGTGTCCAAGACATGTTGCAATCGCCACTATTCCCGCCCGTCTTCCACAGCGAGCTTCTTGCATGCATCCTTTTAGACGGCCCTCCTCTGCCTTTGAGTGTTTCAATCCAGGAATGGTGGGACCTTCGACGGCTTCTAGAGGCAGAATACGAGAAACGAGTGAGTGGCTGTGACCATCGTGCGCAACCTCACCCTGACACCGGAATACAGATTCTAGAAGGCGTCTGTGCCACTCCGTCAGCAGCGTCTCAGCTAAACGTTAACCTGGTCGATCGCGATGCCCACCTGATGTCGTTGAATCATGGAAAGCAGACCGCTCCTACCCCGTCACCCGTCGGTACAGAGCTCCTCGCCACCGCTCACGATGTGAAATGCCGCTGGGACGGTTGTGGCATTCCTCTTCCTTCGACTTCGATACGCGCTATTCACGTACACCTTCGTCAGCATCACTTCAACGACTTTGAAAGGCTATGGAGTGGGCAGGACAGAAGGCATCGCAGTAGATGTCTATGGGAAGGTTGCGAGTACCAGAGCGACATGTTGTTTAGCAGCACGGCTAAGCACATATGCACGCGGCACCTCAAGGTGCTAACGGTAAAGTGCAAGAAATGTGGCGAGTATTTCAGTCGAGGTGATTCCCTCGACAGACATTTGAAGAGTTTCCATGTTCTGTAGGCGAGGGATCGGTCGGCGGATAGGATTACATACAGAGCCCGTTTTCCGATACGTCCGTGGTGGATACTCTGCGTCGTGGGATATTATGTGGTATGTCCTACGGCCACAGTTGATCAGCTTGTAACATTTGTAAATATAGTACTGACCATGTCAACGAACTACCAACATTGTCTTGCGATGCACACGATAGGCGGGGGATCGCGCCAATAGGTGGATCGAGAATTGACCCGGGTCTTCGTATTCGTGTCTGATTTCCTTTACGAAAGGACATTAATTTCCACCTGTAATTTGGATTTCTCAGCGTCGTCGTGTCAGTAGCGCTGCAACACCCGGGGCGCTCCTGTCATCCGCATCCGCACACTAACGCTTGACGGGAGACCGCCGCATAGAAGCTCTCCATTGCTCATAGACTAAATGTTGACCATTGGCATGTCAATGTGTGCACACGCATATTTGTATGGAACGATGTACTTGGGCCCAATGGCAACGGTCGCTGGTAATCCAATGGCTCGGGTTGGCATCTCCTTCAAGTTTGCGAAACTCAACCTGACATTACAGTCGACATGTCGCATGCAGGTCTTCAGCGGTGGAGCTGCTTTGTTCGCGGTTTCGCACCGGTGGGTGAGGGGGAGGTCCTGTGGTGGAATCACCCATGGGCAGTTTGCACCGGTGGAGCAATACTGTATCCACAATAACATCGGCTCTGCTTACTGTGCATTATCGTGTGAACCGTTGCGACCTGAGCC
This sequence comes from Amylocystis lapponica, assembly GCA_022376435.1. Classification (NCBI taxonomy): domain Eukaryota; kingdom Fungi; phylum Basidiomycota; class Agaricomycetes; order Polyporales; family Postiaceae; genus Amylocystis; species Amylocystis lapponica. The sequence goes on from JABYQE010000120.1 coordinate 6,328, forward strand.
CACCGAAGGTAGCCAGCATGCCGCCACAAGTGACAGCAAGACATGATTGTCCGAGATTGCGGGGCTTCTGAAAGCATCCGCGTGGTGGGGCAGTCGCTGCATGGCGGAGAGAAGAGCACGAGTAAACTAGAGTAAACCGCCCATACGAAGAAACGAGGCGGACAGATCAGGATCATGTGGAAGGGGCACTGCTTGCGTCATTGGGCGCTTTCTGCACTACTGTAATGCGGAGGAATGGACTGTCCATGTCAGCTGGTGAATCGGTGCGGGTCAGAAAGTTGAAGAGCCTGAAGCCCGAGCTCGACCGGCAAAAGCTGGTACCATTGTTACGAGTGTCGATACGAGATGTGTGGACGGGTGCTGTGCTGATGCATAGTCGGCGCCGCCGGATACGGGACACGGCACGCGGTGGAATTAATGCGAGGATGTGAGATCGCAAACAGTTGAACATCATAATAGTACTTACCTCCAGCAACACCAACATAACTACGCGGCAACTACGCGAACGGGAACTTCGCGGCGACCAGATCTGTGACGATCTGGATCTCCCCGAGTCCCGAGTCCCGAGCACTATAGTGCTCCGATGGCGAATACGTATCTGGCCATACGGTCTGCGCGTGTTCAAGCAGCAGCTGATAGGCGTTACAGTGAGGAAGGTCTCGCAGTCCACACAACGATTACCCTGTGAACCGCAATGATTTTCCATCAACTAGATATCATGGACGTGCACGTCGGGCCTTGCCTGCTTGGTGTTCATATGGGCTGTATCCGATAGGTTTTCGGTGTAAAAAGAGCATGGGACTACGACCATTGATCCTTGAGGACGACGAAAGCATGAACAGCACAACATTGAGCTAGGTAAGACAGCACGACAAATATAAACAGATTACACAGTTACAGGACGATACAAGTACAGGTACGCGACAATACAAATACAGTAACAGGACAACACAAATACGTCTACAAAACGATCGGATACAAGTACGGTTACGGGACTCACTTCAAGTGCCAGGGCAGTGCTTCGAGAGCGACAGACGCGGCCAGACGGAACCCTGCAGGACGGACGCCGACGACTCGGCCACTCGGAGCTGTGCGTCTTCCGTTGATGGAAATTCGCTGCGCACCCCGCGTTGACGGAAATTCGCGTCAAGGTGCACGCAGGTTCGCACAAGCCACATAGCGGTGGGCGGAAGGAGATGGCCGAGCTCAATAGTCAGGACTGCACATCGGAGTTCCCACAGAAGCCAAGGAGGTTGTCTGAGATCCAGACAAAACAGTGTGCCCCATGGCGCAGCACTCATTACGTGTCCGCGTCGAGGAGCGACCCACGCACGTCGCTGTGGTTCGGCAGCCACCCAGGTGTCCCGAGCCATTGGGGCTCGGGAAATTGTTCCTCAAGAGGCTCCACGGGAAAGCGCGACAGTCTGATAAGCCCGAGGTAGGGCAACGAGTCCGGGTCCGAGTCATGATCCGAGTCCGGAGTGGGACTACGGGAGCGCGAGTGCTCCGAGTCCGGGGTAGGACTACGGGAACGCGAGTGCTCCGAGTACTGAGTATCCTCGGACTCAGATTCGCTGCGCTCGTTGTCCGTCACGGCGTCCTCTTCCTGATTAAGACATCCGACTCGTCCTGGAAGGACGTGGAGGGAAAGGCGCTGTCACCCCGATCCTCGGTCTCTACCTCGTCATCGAAACCCAGCTCGCTCCCGTCGACGGCGCTGCCCCAGTCGGACTCGTGGCCACATGGCTCTACCGTACGCTCACGCACTCCACGGTGCCTTGCGGCCTCCTTCCGCACGGTCTCGCAGATGGCTCCCTGGCCGTAGGCTTCCATCCTGATGCAACGCGTGAGAGTCCGCACACAAAGAAGCAGGGACAACGTACACTAGTCCGACGCGCCACTTGCACGCCACCTTCCAGAGGGCCTCGGACTTCTTCCAGTGCGGCCGCTCGAACTCCTCCTCCTCGGGCACATCAACTTGGGTGTTTTCGTGCTCGTCCTGAGCTGCCGAATCTGTGGATGTGTCCAGAGCAAGTCCGCCGCTGGTGGATGGGCAGCACGGCTGGTGCATATCCGACGACCCGTGCACTTCAGACAGAGCGTCGGACAGCACCTGCACCTCCGACTGAACACGTTGGAGCCGTAGCCCACCGCGTCCCATCCGGACATAGCCCGCGCCGCACGTCTCAAGAGGCCCTCCGTCGGTTGGTCGCGCTGTGTGAATGGCACGCCGAGGACAATGTCGGAAGGCGATGCGTCCTCCGATGCGTGTTCTTCGAATTGGCAGGGGAAGAAAGAGAATATGAGTGATGGCCACACACGGCATAGAAGCTAATGGACGAACCTGCTGCCAGTTCGTGCCTGGCACGCTTCTTGGATGGTTCGGCGGAACCATCCTCTTGATCTTGCCCTTCTTCGTTTGCATCCACTTTGCGCTTTGTTCCAGCAAGGCGTTGCTGGCCATCTTGGTGTGGCGCGACTTGGTCGCTTGGAGACCCGCCGGTAGGATGCGTCGAATAATATTCAACGGGGACGACCGACGAGCCAGAGAGAGCATTGCCAGATACCGCGGCCATCTTTGATGGAAGAGTGGTGAAAAGACAAGGAAGTGGGGCTGAGTTTCGCTCGTGGATGGTTCTCGTTCCGTCGCGATAGCTAACAGACGTGAGCAATGAGACGAGCTTGAGTGAGGACAAGCGAATTGGGGTCACGAATGAGGCACAAGCGAGATAGTGTTATGCGTGAGAGTGAGAGGTAAGTTGAAGAAAGACAGTGGCGAGTGGCCAAGCTGCTTTTGTGCTCGCCAGAGAGTCACGTGATCGGCATCCAGGCGCTTAACCCTAATACACGAGGCTCGCTAAAATTTGGAGGACAGAATCCCGCAATTCATGGGCTAAGAAAATAAGTGACGTCCTCAAGTCTAGATACGCCGCAGTTCAAAAAGAACGATGCTGATGATTCGGAGATGTGCTTACCTGTGTCAACATAGGCCTGTACCGCTGAGTCGGCGAACGCACGGATTTCGTAGTTGCCACCTGGATGATACATACGCATTCATCTGGCATAGCCCAGTGAGGGTTGATTGGTGGACTGCCATTTGAAGGCCCCAGAGTTCCGTAGCTGAAATGTTGACATGCGGCTCGCTGCAGCAGGGATATGGTAGTGGTTCAAAGACGAGAAGCAGTCTCGGGGTAGTCCGGGCCGGAGGCGGACAAACTCCGAACAGCAGAGTCTGCGTCTCCTTTCCTCCGAGTCGAGCACCTGGCGACACTCCGTACGTTTCTACCACCTGTGCTACGAATTTGTGTTCTTTCTATCCAAGGCCGATGCTTTAGTGACTGCGATCACCGCCTCTCGTGGGTGAGCCGGCGTATTGACGTATATGGTGTATGCCTCCTGGAACCTATCAGTTACGAAGCTCATCTAGTAGATGCGCTACGAGTCGCAGCAGTCTTTCGTTCGCTCATCAACGTATGCGGTTCTATTTCAATATCGTGAGTCAGAATATTTCAAAAAAGTGTTTCTGAATAACGCCAGAAGATCTGCAAGCTGCTAAACTCCAGTGCAGACCTCATTCATGTCGTGGTGGCTAGATGTTTGCAAAGTTCAGGAGAGGTTAACTTTTCGACTTCTGGCGCTCATCAACGTCGGCATGGTGATGTTTCCCCTTTCGGCCATAGCGTATCAAAACAGACTATGAACAAATAACGCGCTCACGTCCTAATGATACAGTGAGCACCTACCCTCCGTACGTTTCTACCACCTGTGCTACGACTCGTGTTCTTTCCATCCCAGGCCGGTGCTCCAGTGACTGTGACCACCGCCTCTTATGAGTGAGCTGGCGTATTGACGTATATGCAAGTTATGTTTGTTCTCTCCAGACTTCAACTCGCTACTCTGGAATCCCGGGCCGGACCCACGATGTTTATTCTCATAGATCGTGGCCCACAATGGCATCGGAGGTATCATTTCATCTGCATTTATTAGGCATGGTGAGCCTTCGAGATCTCAATCTGCAGCAACTTCACATAGGTTCGCTTACTTGATTTTAGTACTATCGGCTCACGTCCGTCGCTACCTTGAGATGCTCTTGGATCAGGTTTGTCAACGTCACGGTGACAAACTTCGGCTGTTTGTCGGAGCGTTTTCCATTGAACCGTCGCCCAGTTGACTTCCGTAATAATATCTCACCTACGCCGAAATACACCGCTCACTTTCTGGATCATCTAGGTCCTAGTTTTATACCGTGGTCCATAGACTCTTTCCCAAAGTACGAGCTCATCACGCATGCATCTCCATTGAGCTCCGTGTCTTATGGTAGGTTCGAGTTCTGAACATGTCTGACCGACTGATGCACGTGTGTCGCATATCTATCGCTCATCAAGACACAGGGATGACACAGGGGCGATTCAAGAGCAGAAAAATCGATGGATGAATCCGTCTGGCAGGATCAATATATACCGTCGGGCATTGCAATCCACCGGATGCGCAAGGCCGCAGCGAGCCGCACCTCCGAGCCGGGCCACAGCCTCAAGCACTGCCTCATTTTGACGTATGTTTCTTTTCGCTCTCTCCCACTGTGCTTCGCTCAACACCTTCCCTCGTTTCGGCTGAGTTGTAGCAGACGCTCTGATCCCTGCTTCGTCGCGAGCACCCGTCTGTACACTGTGAGCACCGTTATTCCCTGGTCCCTCCGACTATTAAATCAATGGCAGAATAGTACCTCGTGAGTATCAAGTTTTTCCGGGCGGCAGCGAAGGTCAAGATGCCTCGTGGCAATGGAAACGAGACTATGTATTTATCGTTCCTTACGCTCGCCGTAGGCCACCAGTGTGTCTCTAGGGTACAACAATCTCCTTGCTCTTACAGAGAGCATGGCTGTGCTCATGGTCCAGGAGTTTCAGTAGGGGGGATCAATTATTTCGCGTGAACTCACACGAAGCGATTCATATTGACACTGTGAAATGAATCACTCCAGTACTCCTACTGAAGGATGCATCCCTCGAAGGATGCATCAGTACAGTGATGCATCCTTCAAGGGATTGATCCTTCTTGTGATGCATCACAACATTTAATATATCCATCATGAGATTTTGACTTATCAAAAACATGACTACATAATCATGTAAAGTGGCAACATCAGGAGTTGAACCCAGGACCTTCCCAATATGGTAATACCTTCGAGAGTGTTAACCACTACACCATGAGAGCTTGTGATATGAGGTGTAGTAATTGAGATATATACTCCAAAAATGACCCAAAACTCCGGACTTAGATGCAACACAAGTCCTTCTCCACCTTGGGTAGACTCTTTGGTCAGGGCTGTTTAAACATGTTGCATATCATTTTGTACACTCCTTGTCAAAGCAAACATAAGGAAAGGTCAATATATCAGTCTTGAAGTGCTACATGCAAAACAAGAGAACTTAAACTGGATTTAGTCCGAAGTTTTGTTCATTAATCAAAACATAATGCTAGTGCCAGTGGTAATGTGTTGTATGATTCTGTCCTTATGTTTTCTCTGGCAAGGAGTGTATAAAATGATATGCAACATGTTTAAACAGCCCTGACCAAAGAGTCTACCCAAGGTGGAGAAGGACTTGTGTTGCATCTAAGTCCGGAGTTTTGGGTCATTTTTGGAGTATATATCTCAATTACTACACCTCATATCACAAGCTCTCATGGTGTAGTGGTTAACACTCTCGAAGATATTACCATATTGGGAAGGTCCTGGGTTCAACTCCTGATGTTGCCACTTTACATGATTATGTAGTCATGTTTTTGATAAGTCAAAATCTCATGATGGATATATTAAATGTTGTGATGCATCACAAGAAGGATCAATCCCTTGAAGGATGCATCACTGTACTGATGCATCCTTCGAGGGATGCATTCTTCAGTAGGGGTACTGGAGCGATTCATTTCACAGTGTCAATATGAATCGCTTTGTGTGAGTTCACGCGAAATAATTAATCCCCCCTACTGAAGTGGCTCCATGGTCCCATTCTTCACACACTGCCTGCACCGTCTAGCTTTCCGCCGATGCCGTACGCGGCGACCATTAGTGCGCGTGGGCGTCTATCATAGAGGAAGTTAACGTCATGAAACGGGGTGAGACCGCCCACGACTTCTGTTGGTGGGCCTTTTGTTCGAACTGAAGGGGTGGTTGAGGAACGGATACGTATCTAGCGCCGGTCCTGAGGAGAGGAGACATCTTTGAGATCAAATCTTGACGCGTGTCGTGGCAAGCGCCCGATGCAATCTGCTCAAGATCGATCTTCCACGATCATGGTTTATGTCCTCGGATTTACCGGTAAGAGGCTACAAACGATTCTCCAGAACGTACAACATATATGAACAGAACAGCAAAGAGAGCAAAATCAGAAAACATATACATCATGTCGGGAAATAATATACAACCAAGGACCTAGGTTCGAAATTGTGAAACAGAATTTCGTGGGGAACATATGAATGCTCCAGGTGCGTGTGGGAAATCAATCTACCTCCCACGCCAGTAGCACATGGGGACACTCTTCAAAACTGGCATATCCCCGGCCAATGTGCCTTGAGAGGGAATGGAATACCGATGTTCGTCTGCCAATTAGCGTCAGAAAGCCTGAGGTTCGATAGCACCTGCGTGGATATGACGTGCCAGTCTCGTGCTCATGCCAGTACAGACCAGCAGGGCTCGTAGATGAAAGTCTGGGCAGTTCAATGGCCCGGGGAAACTCGCCATATCGGGGAGAATAAGTGGAAGTCGCTCGGAAAGATGTGTCGAGGGACGCGAGCTGATTATAGCTCCCGGCGAGTGCGGAGAGACTGGGCGGTGCGGGCTGTGCATCGGACGAAGACTGAGTTGCCGAAGAGGAATCGAGTATCAGCGATGCAGGATCGAGATTACCGCCCAGGATCTCGGCGTCATTGTGAGCCTTTTGTTCTAGACGATGAAGGTCAGATGGACATCGACGCGGGGATAAACGTTGTCGAACGAACCGAGGAAGAGTGTTGTCGCAATATTGGAATAACGGGCAGAACTCTCGTAGTGTTGGATCGCGCACTTGCACAAGCCCAGCATCAGCAAAGGGGCACTTTTTCTTTTTTGACTTGAGTGTGTACTTTGCAGTCTTAGTGTCTTTATACAGGACATTTAGACAAAAAGTCTAAAAGCTGTAGTACCCACCCAAAGTAGGCTATTCTGGGCTTTGTGTCTTGAGATACTTCTAGTTACTGAACTTGACCTATCTTGAGTGGTCTTCTATTTTTCATACTTTGTCTTGCAGTCAACTTTTCATATCTTATGAGGTGTTGTACTTTTCCTGTCCATCTTGGCACTTGCAGTCTCAGGCTGTCTAGAGTGCTTTTATACTTCTTATACCTGGTCTTGCAGTGATCATCTCATACCTTATGAGCGACTGTGCTTTTTCTATCTAGCCCACTAGCAGGCTGTCTACAGTGCTCTTATGCTTCTTAGACCTGGTCTTGTACTGACAGTAACCTTATCATATTTTATTTTATCACTCTCAAACACTCCTCTCATAGCTTGTGCTTCCTAACAGTACTCTGCTATTATGTTTCTTTAGAAAGCCCTTGAGTAACTTATAGGCCTGGGAACCAACTTATGTCCCTTATGATAGGTCAACAAGTATTTCAAGACTAGTACTAAGATTAGTACAGAGAGCATTGACCTTGAGTGACTTTCAAGCCTGGAGAATGACTTATAGCCCTTACAGCAGGTCACCAAGTGTTCCAAGACTAGGACTAGTACACAGAACATTGACCTTGAGTGACTTTCAAGGATGACTTGTAGCCCTTATAGCAGGTCAACAAGTGCTCCAAGACTAGGAGTCCATTGGTTAGAACAGTGCTTAGAGCTCTAGATATGCAGGACAAAAGTGTAATTGCATTAAAGAACTGAAAGATGACGTCAAGAAGACAACCAGAAGGACCACAGGCCCACTCAAAGGCAAGGACAAGCAAGCTCAGATACTAAAGAAAGGTCAGAAGCCACAGTAGAAATGCTAAAAGAAGAGAAGGAGAGCATGACAGAGATGCTAAAAGAACAGAAAGAGAGCATGACAGAGATACTGAAAGAACAGGAGGAGAGCATAAAGGTCATAAATGTCCACAAGCATAGGTAGCATATAGTCATAAGATGCATAGAACAATAGTCCAGAAGTACGCAAAGAAAGCCTGAAAGTACGCGCAGGAAGTCCGAAAGTACACAGACATGAAACAAGCACAGAAAGAGCAACAAAAGGTACGACAGGAGAGGCGAGGAGAATGTCCGGGCACCAGCACCAAATCAATTGGTACGCTTGCCACTTACTCCGTGCGCCACTTACTCCGAGTCAGAGGGGTCGTTGTCAACGAGGAAGCCCTCGTCATTGCTCTCGTCCGATGAGATGAGAATGGCCGCGGCGCCACGCATCAACCGGAGCATGGTGCTGGTGACGTCAAAGATCTTGTCCATCTTCTTCTGCGACAATTTGCTTGCTGCGCCGACAAAACGCTTCGACTCGACACCCCAGCCATTGGTCCCGAACGCGCTAGACCTCCCGATGTAGCTGTCCCCAGCCACCGTTAAATCTCCGCCGCCCACACGCTTGTTCTTGGGTGCGGCACGGCCGTTCTTCCAAACGACTTCATGGTACCGCCAAAGAACAAGACTGCGCTCGACCTACGAAGATATTAGTGATGAAGATAGTATGTTGGAAAAAAAACGCACCGCGGCACTCGCAAGGCCCACCGCAGCAATGGGTCGATTGAGACACACAGTCTTGGTGTCACCATCAAAATGAGGCCCCGGAAACAGTCCTTCGACATCGATGGCACCATCAATGGCGGAAACATGGCTGGCGAATGTTCGTAAGATGAAGTCGGAATGGAAGAGGCCTTGGTATGTCTGATAAAACAGATCAAATTAGTACTCGTGTAACGGCAAGACTCTACTTACCTTCGGATCGTCGCCTGCAGCATTTTCGTAGACGAAGCGATGGTGCTTGAGTGCCCACTGCGCAAACTTCGCACGGACTCCATGGTCCTTGTAAGTCTTCTGCGACTTGAAGAACGCGTCGAGTGCAGTGATGGCGGTGGACCCAAAGCTCGAACGCCAGTTGTATACTGACTGCATGGCCTGAAGGTGTCCATGTAGTAATTAGTCAAGATGGAAGGGGAATGAAGGAACGACGTACGACAGCGCGGACGACAGTATGCAGATCGTCATCGTACTTGATCGCCGCAGTGCCGTAGACGGCGGCCCAGATAAGCTCAACTGCGCGCCGGAAGTCATCTTCATCCACGGACCACGGGGTCTCGAGGGCACCCATGTATCGCAATAACGTCGGTACGAACCGCCGCCGCCAGCGGTCATTCTTCAACGCCATAGGAGGGAGGTCCGCCATTTTGATCTTGGTGCGCTTGGCCAACTCCTCATCGTCAAGGTCGGGCTGCTCCATTTCGACCTTGACTTTGGGCTCGTTGGCTTCCGAGATAGGGGCCATCTGGTGTGCAATCAGTATAAAGGCTCATACGTATACAGAAAACTTTACCTTTTGAACCCGTCTGCGCTTCGTGGCAATGGGCTCCTCTGCGTCGTCAGCCTTCCCTGCTTTGTCAACAATGTCAACATCCATCTAACATTCCGGAGGTCAGTTCATATTATAGATAGGTAGTATCAACTTACATCTCTCATCTTTCGAGCCGCCTTGGGGACTGGTGTCGCGTCGACGAGATCGGGATTTTCATCTTGGAGTTGCCCCTTGGATCGTCCACCCTTGTGGCGAAGTTATGTAAGTGATGCCAGTGAACAAATTCGAGACGAGACATGATGCCCACCTTGAACAGATGCTTGAAAAGGGACTGCGACGCTGAGCCACCCGCTCGATCATCATCGCCATCGGAATCTGGTTCATCCTTGACGCGCACAAGATTCTTCACATTTCAAACAGGACAACAGCCGTCAGATTGTGTAGGTTATCACAATGAAGAATGTACTTACCTGATTGTCCTTCCGGGGCTGGGCCGACTTGAAGGGACTAGAGCGCGCGTGAAGTTCCTCGATGTTCTCATCATCACTGAGAAGATCGCTCTCGCCCAGAGTGAAGTTTGCTTTCGGAAGGACAGCGCTCGTAGCAGCAGGCTTGGCAGATGTGCTGGCATTGCTCGACTGTGATTTCCGTGAGAGAGTTGTGTCCAACGTCGAGTGCGCTGCAGTGCTTGAGGAGGCGGTCCTGCGTGAAGAACCAGATCCACTTGAGGCTGCGGTCTTGCCCGAAGATGTGGTCTTCGTGGTCTTGTTGGTGGATGACGAACGAGCACTGGCGTTGTCGCCTGACGGCTTCTCCCACTGAGCGGGTATTTTCTTGTACCAGCTCTTGATGGTTTGAGAGAAGTCCACAACGTCCTCGCTGTCCGAGTCGGAGGTGCACAGCGCCAGAGTGTAATGGAATAGGGTCGTTTCCGAGAGGACGAGGCGGACCATGACGGTAAAGGATGAGTGGGAGATGGCGCCGATAATGCGATGATGAGAAATTGCCGCATGAGGCTATCGATCAACTAACGCACCTCACTGCGGCCGGTACCGCCACCGCTTTCTCCTTCCCCTTCCCCTGGTTCTTTTCCATCGCACCCTTCATTGCGGCCTTCTTTTTCTCCTTCGCCTGGTGCTCCTCCTCTGCGTCCTCCTCGGGCTCTGTGAGATCCGGGTTCAGCCTCCTGCCAGTCAGAGCAGGCTGCTGGCGGGCCTGAGCAACTTTGTCCCTCGCAGTAACCTTCGCCTTCTTCTTTGGCGGCAGGTCCGCCTCGGACTCGGAGGTCTCGAGTAGAGGCAATGGTGAGCTTGCCTCACGTCTCGTCTTGGGCTGTACCTCCTCACGCGGATCCCCAGCCTTTTTCCCCAAACGCGCTACACAGGCAGGTTCCGTCAGTACAGGGGAAGGTATATGTAATGGTGAGTACCGTTTGATTGCATCTTCGCCGGTGCTTTCGATTTCGACTTAGACTTCGAATTGTTCGGCATCATTCTAACCCTTTCATTCTCAGTTCTCTCGTCTTGTAGCACCATATTGTCCTCGATCTTCGCGATGCGCGCAACTGCATTGGCAGCGGCACGAGCCTTGTTGTCCTTCGCAGTAGCCTTTGCGGCTCTGGCCCGTTTGGCGAGCTGGACTTCCTCAGGCGATTGGCCGTTTGCGTTGCGCAAATCAGGTTCGCCAGGGTGCTTGGAGCCATTCGAAGCACGAGTTTCCATAGGCATCGGGGAGAGTGAGGGATAAGTAGAGTGAGTATGATGTTGGTTGCAGATGTTGCCACGTCAAGGTTTGGTTGAGAGTGCTTGCCGGCGCCGGGGCGGAAGCCACGCGCAACGCCGGCTAGACTTAGACACATCCGGATCTGCACACTGCCTGGTATTCCGCGTACACTCGCGGCCGACGTAGGTATGTGCCTTTTTAGTGTTTCTCAAAATCTGTGATCCAAGCACATTCCTTCCAGCAGCTCTCCACAACAAGTTGCCGACTTCAAATCAATGCCGCGCCGTCAACCCTCCCGACAATTGTGTTTCTCGTGCCGCGCGAGAGGTTGCACGAGAACATTCAGGTCGAAGCACGGGCACAGCAGACATGCCCGTCAATACCATGCAGGCGACCCTGTCGCTGCAATCCCGAAGACAATCCAGCATGCCAATAACCCGGAAGGTACGTACTTAGCGGTGTTTGGTTTTCTGCCTGTGAGCTGACACCAGTATACTAGTCCAGCATGACAATCATCGCGGAGAAGATATTTCGGGATCCCGCGAGAGAAGCCATAGCGCAGGTGGAGAAGGTGGTAGCGATCATAGCGTGCATGCCAACGGTAGAGCCAGCTCGGACGCAGGCTTCGAATGGAATCATTCAAGTTTTGAGAACATCCACGGTGCCGGCGATATGGACATAGACATAGATGACATTGACCACATAGACCAGGGGGATGTAGGTACGTTTTTCGTTAGTTGCCAATTGCGAAAGATTGCGAAAGACATCTGACACTAAATAGATGTGCAAGAGTTGCCGAACCCACGTGGTACACCCAGCGACGATAGCAACGACACCGGAGGTCATGAACGACCAGCTTCATCTGGGTCGGATTCATCAGACGAAGGAGAAGATACGACACGGAAACCAATCAACAAGTACCATCCCTATATCAACGGTACGTATCGGTTTGCACAACTGACGTATGATGGATGCTAACAAAGACTGTACATGCAGGACGGCCATGCGACGAACATGGCAATTATCTCCCGCGTGGCACTCCTCCTCCGCCAATACCAGAACAAGCACCCAACGACTGGTTTCCTTACAACTCACAGGTCCAGTTCGAAGCAGCAGAACTTATGTATAAACAAGCCAAGCTGTCTGCTAGCAACATCGACATATTGCTACGTCTTTGGGCTGCCACCCTTTACAAGTATCACGACTGCGCCCCGTTCGAAGATACGAAGGACCTTCATCATCACATTGACAACACATTAGTCGGCGACGTCAAATGGCAATCATTCCAGATGTCCTACAATGGCCCGCGACCAGATGGCGACGCACCAACATGGATGTCGGCTGCCCACGAGTTTCATTTTCGCGACCCCGATCTCCTCATACAGAAACTGGTATCTAACCCAGACTTCAAAGGCGAAATTGATTACGCCATCATGCGCCAGTTTGAACCAGAGGCCCCGCATCAACGCCACTTGCAAGACTTCATGGGTGGCGACTGGACGTGGAAGCAGGGGGTAGGTGAACGGTCTTCAATGTGCCGTCTTTACTTATAGCTGTTTCAGAATATAATCGCCGAGGATCCGAACACGCATGGCTCATGTTTTGTGCCCATCATTCTTGGGAGCGACAAGACAACAGTCTCTGTAGCCACAGGTCAAAATGAATATTATCCCATCTACATCTCGATCGGCAACGTACACAACAATGTGCGGCGGGCACATCGCAATGCCGTAGCATTGCTTGGCTTCCTAGCCATTCCGAAAGGTACGTAGTTTGTTGACTTTGCGAGACTGACGCATAGCTGATGTTGCGTAGCGGACAAACGATACACAGATGACCTCCAATTCCGCAAGTTCCGCCGCCAATTATTCCATAGCGCGCTCTCAAGAATCCTCCAATCACTCAAGCCCAGCATGATGACACCGAAAGTGATGCGCTGCGCCGACGGACATTTTCGGCGAGTTATTTATGGCCTTGGTCCTTACATAGCAGATTATCCCGAGCAGGCACTCTTAGCTTGCATTGTGCAAGGATGGTGTCCCAAGTAAGATTTCATATTGCTTCCGTATCCATATTTTTCACTAACTACCTTGAAGATGTACTGCGAAGAATTCGGACCTTGATGGCACTCAAAGCGGACGACGTGGTCGGAATCACACCGACATCTTAGTTGAAGAGTGGACCATGGATGTCTTATGGCACGATTACGGGATTGTCGGGGATATCGTGGTAAGTCATTCGTTTTCTCGAAGCCATCGCGTCCTACACAGAAGGAATGCCGTGCGCCGTCACCCGAGTGCAGCTATATGCTGATGCTGACCCTGATGTTCACAGCCTTTCACCAACGACTTTCCGCGGGCAGACATCAATGAATTGCTGTCATTCGACCTTTTACATCAGCTGATCAAGGGTACGTTCAAGGATCATTTGGTCGACTGGGTGGAACAGTATATACGTAGTACATTTAGTTCTGCCGAGGCAAAGGCTATCTTGGCGGATATTGACCGACGGTAAGGCATCCTACATACCGTCTTGCAATACGATTTGCTGATGATACTTATACTTTTAGGATTGCCGCTGTTCCTCACTTCTCGAGGTTGCGACGCTTCCCAGAAGGTCGTGGGTTCAAGCAGTGGACGGGAGATGACTCCAAGGCACTGATGAAGGTACAACTATCTATTTTATATACTTGCCGATTACTCACATATCTAACTCGGAACAGGTCTATCTACCTGCCATCGCAGGATACGTGCCGCATGCGATGGTTCGCACCATACGGTATTTTCTAGAATTCTGCTACCTGGGTCGATGCGACGTTCATACGAATGAGACCGTGGCCGAAATGGAACGCATCCTTACGCACTTTCATCACGAGCGGGAAATATTCCGAACATGTGGTGTTCGAAACGGCTTCTCTCTCCCCCGGCAGCACTCCCTCATACACTATCCGCGAATGGTATGGGAATTTGGAGCTCCCAATGGACTCTGCTCTTCTATCACAGAATCCCGACACATCAAAGCCGTCAAGGAGCCATGGCGGCGTTCTAGCCGATTCAACGCACTCGGACAGATGCTTATTACAAATCAGCGACTAGACAAGCTCGCAGCGTCGCGTGTCGATTTCAAGAGTCGTGGCATGTTAGAGCAGACCGCTCTAGATGCTGCCGTCTCCGCGTTTCGTAAGTCCCACTGCCAGATGACATCTACCTATCCTAATCCTACTTTTGAAGTTCTTGAAGCTCAGGACAACGAAGAAGAAGTACCTGCGGAACCTGATGCTGATGACGATGAAGATGACATTGACCTGGGCCCACGACGCGAGGAGTCTGTCACGTTAGCCAAGAAACTTCGTAAGCACAGTGCCATCGTTTCTCTGCATTCTCGATGAGGCTGAGTTCTTCTTACGAAGGACGCGAATACTCACGATCAGTGTACGCACTCGCGGACGCAATTCATCAACCCTCATTTCCAACGGCCCTCCGCCGCTTTCTGTACGCTGAACAGCATCCCCGTCGCAGCCACTCAAGTCACTTGGTACCTATCGAAAGATGTCCCAAAGTTAGCCATTCCGACAAGATTTATGTGGTCTACTCTGCCGTCGCCCTTTTCTATGCACCTAGTGATCCCAGTGGTATCGGAGGCATGCGGCGAGAATGGATCCGCGCGACTCCATCCTGGCGGCGCGGCCCATCTCGTTTTGACTGTGTTCTATTGAAAGGATCGAGCGATCCTAACGTACTCGGTGGTTTCGACGTCGCACGCATCCGTCTCCTTTTCACGATTCGTTTTGACTACGTCCACTATTCATGCGCGCTCATTCAACGGTATGAATTTGTCGCGGATCAGCCTAATCGAGACACAGGCATGTGGATTGTCAGGCCGAGGACAGATAGCGATGCCATCGCCGTGGTCAATATCAATTCAATACTACGAGCCGCACATCTCATTCCAGTGTTCAGTGCCTATGACGAAGACGTCCCCGATGACCTGCAATATTATCATTCCCTGGACGTCTACACGCGGTTCTATGTAAACAAATTCGCCGACCATAATTCCTTCGCAACACTATCTTGACCTACCCCTGTTGCATTTTCAATTCTCCGCCGGGACAAAAGCTCACACGGTACGTAGATGGATTTGATTATGTGCTGACAGCTACCGTAAGACGGTCGAGGGCAGCGGAAGGTCCATGGTCTGTTGGCGTCCAAGGTCGCAAGGTGGCAGGAGGAGGAGCAGCGCGAACACGAAGAGGAGGAATGGTGGTTTCACGGTACGCGGTGGGACAACGAGATAGATGTTGACGACAAAGATGACCTCGTGATGGCCTCGACTTCGGATGACAGCGAGGAGGACGAGCAGGATTCAATCGAGTTCAAGGAGCTCAAGGTTTGTTTGTATACGTGGTATTGCTGAATTGTTGCTAACTTCTCTACTTCAGGCGGTACTTGCAAAGTCTCCTTCAATCAGATCAGCGAGGGGGCTCTCGTCCACAGGCTCACGACCTCAACCTCGATCATCAACAATGCAGAAGCCGCTGCCTTCGCGGCAGCCGCTACTTGTTGTACCTGGCTATTCCACCCATCCTACTATCTTCGCTGACCTTTGTTTCGAAGCTCATTGAGAGCATTCGCTGGACCATCGTCATCCCACTCCCTGTCATCATGGAACTAGACGGCCTGGCGACCAACGAGTAGCCTCTGGGAGAGGCAGCGTCCGCTGCGCTCGACTACATCACCTTGCATATCCATTCGCATTCCACCTCACTGAAGTCCCGAGGAAACTACCTCGTGTCCCTTACGTCGAGTTTGCGCGAGACGAGCCGTCTTGGGAGCGCAACATGGACGACCTGATCCTGTGCGCTGCAATTTGGCAGGAGGAACATTGGGTGAACTGGTCCAATCCACTCAGATCCGAAGGTCGCGTTCTGGCGCTCTGAAGGTTGTCCTGCTCAGCTTCAACCGCATGTGTAAGTTTGCCTGCCTTCTTATAGTATGTTCCCTCACTATTGTCCCAATCTTAGCCTAGTTACAGTGCGCCTCAAAGCCCAGTAAAGACAATCCATCCTGAGTGCTCCGAGCAGCCAAAATCGCAAGGTGGAAGGAGGAGGAGTGGCGCGAGCGCGAAGAACAGGAATGGTGGTTGCACGGAACGCGGTGGAATGACGAGACGGACATCGACGAGGAGGAAGGCTTCGCGATTGCTGAGACTCGGACTTCGAATGACAGCTAGAAGAACAAGTATGACTCATGCTTAGTCAAGGACGAGGCATTGTTGTTGCGCTTCCCCAAGTACATCATGTCACGGTCTCACCTCAAGAAAGATCCTCCAGCCTACTTACATCTGACCATATACTGCTACCTTTGGTGGTAACTCTTGACCATATGTACTGACTTGACAAGTCTGACTACACGACCATTGATCCCTCGACGGAGCGTGGTCGCCTCGTTTGGAACTGCAACCTTCTCAATCAGCCACCCAGACACTGGCACCCATGTCTCCTTCCAGATTCTCTGCCTCATCTTGTACTGGTGAGTCCGAGTTGCACATACGTACTCACCCTTCAAGTTGAACTCATTGGACTTGTATATTTGCAGTGACCCCTGCTGCGCAAGACGATGATACCTACACATAGTCGGATGAGAACTCTATCGACGAAGCAGCCCTGAACATGATCGGCAAAGAGCTTGGTGACGCATTGACCTCGCGATTTCTCTTCGGTCGGCGCCTCTCATTCTACTTACAGCTCGTATACGGGCACCGGTACGGGGTGTGCCTCCGCATCCCAAAATTCTGGGTCCCGCACCTGTGGAGGTGTGCGCGACGGAGGTCTTGATCAACTACGACACAGCCGAGTGCCGATGCGCGAAACGCGAGGAGCCCGAAGGGGACGAGATAAGTATGATGACACCCTTCGCTATTCTGACCATCCCGACCTTGGCCCCAGGTAGCGTGTCGGACGATCTGTTAGACATTGAACAGGATGAAGAGCCTCAGCCGGAAGCAGAAGTGGAGGAGGAAGAAGAGTCAAGGGAATCACCCGTAAGTATTCTGTTACCTCCTTCAGACCACTTTCGGAGCCGTCTACGGAGCTGTTGTCGGATGAGTCGGAACTAACGGTGGAGAGTTTCACCTCTCCATCGACTGTAGAGCCGAGCGACGACCTCCTGTCTATGGATTCAGGTTCTATTCCGGGGCCATCTCCTATTCCGTCGCCGGAGTCGCTCCTTGGACCAAGTATCTCGGCTTCCAGTGTCTCGAGCCCCACTGAGTCGTCTGTTTCGCGCACGCCTTCCAACCTCCTCACACCGGCGGTCCCTTCAACCATCAAACCTCCAGAGACGCCATCCAGCCCCCCATCCCAGAGTTGCTTTGGGCACCTGAATCAGACGAGTCCTATGAGTCGTCCATGCTTCGGGCATCGCCATCCGTTCAGTTGTTGGCCTTGGCGGAGGGCCCAGACACTTCTTTCGAGACATCGTTCTTGCGACCCAGCGGATCCGTCTTTTCATCTCAAGACATATCGTTAATGACCCCCATTACCGAGGTCAGCTCACCGTCGTCGATGACTGTGCCTTCTTCGCCTTCGTTATCGGCCACTCCCACTCCTCCTAGTGTGTCGCTCTCTCCCAGCGTGCCTTCACCGACGCCCATTTCTACGGAGTCTGTTGCGATGTTGCTAACGCATACTCCGTCCAGCGTGTTGACGGCGTCCTCGATCTCGATGAGCTCTTACATCCTCAACAACCGTTCATTGTTTGAGGTGCCCACCATCATCGAGCCGGCTATCTCTACGGAGCCCTCGCTGCTCTCGACAGTTTGCTCGCTGTCGCCTTTGTCATCGGTACGTTGATTGTAAAACATATCACGGCCACCACACTAATGCACTTGACAGATATCTCCACTCGCAGTTCCGCTTCCCCCTTCTCCTGCGCTCACGGCCCCGTCGGTATCTATGAGTGTTAGCGTTAGCACACCGCGTGGCGACAATCCTTCAATCATGTCAGAGCTTGACACCATTCCGTCGGAGGCGCCTAGCCATATCCTTACTCACAACGTCAACAGGCTCTTGCAGTACTTGCATGATGTGGATGACAACCGGGCGGGCGAGATCAGGGATCCTGCGGAGAACGTGCAACTGATCAGGGAAGAGCTCGGTGCCCTTTCAGATCATGTACGCTCGAGAGAAGTCCCTGAGGCTCCTCCTCCGGTACCATACAAGGATCGGTCAGTGGGACGGAGCAGTGTGGTATCTTCCGTACGGTCACAGCCTGGAGGCCCGAGGTCCCCCTTGATGCTCGCGCCTCCCAGTCCCCGGCCTACCAGTGTTCATCTTAGCAGTCCGCGCACCCCTAGTCCTTGCATTGCTGAACGCGATGTTGTCGCTCCTAGTCCTCAGCGCGGCGGTCTGCAACACCCGAGTGCACCGCGCGCGATCTCGATCACGTTGTCGTCGCCACCGAGCAGTATCCCTACACCGGAATCCCTGATGAGCGACGGGATGTTGTTCCTCTCTTCTCATCATTCTGACGACCTTAGCCTGATGGAGTCGGAATCGTACCCGATTCGCGCTCCCTCGCCCTCTTGGCCGTCATCCCCTGGCTCCTCTGAACCGTCGTCTCCGTGATTGTCCCCCATGTCCATCCGGCCCCGAACTTCGCCGATGCAGTTGTCTGTCAGTGCTGGGGTCGAATCTGAATTCAGCGCTTCTTCCTTTACGCCCACCCCTCCGCCGTCTTCTCCCTCTCCGTCTTCCAGTTCCAGCGGAACTGCTCGGCCGGTGCCTCTGGTGAACGTTAACATGCTGCGGGATATCTTGGAGGCGGTACAGCAACAGGTGGAGGCGTTGCGACAGGGCCAGACGTCCACCAACAACATGCTCGACGAATTGCGCGACAGGCCTATCGGTCAGGACCTCGCCGCATGCTGCGAGAGGATTGATCGACTTGAAGAGGCGTTACAACGCTGGCTCGAACAAGCCCAGCAGGCGCAGGTCCCGACGGGTCCCACGCATGATGATTGCTCTGAGTCGATCTACGTCTCTGGGTCTGAAACCTCGTCACTCATGGACCGTATCAACAGACTCAGGGAGGAAGTCGCTAGAGCCAATCGCGAGGTGCCTCCGATCCACATGCCAATTCCCGTCCGTGTCGGCCCGTCCTTTGACGAGCAAATGGCTGAGATCCTGGCTACTGGACCTCCTGCCGGGCAGCATCCCGTGCAGCAACCGCCCCCGTTGGTACCCTTGATTTATCGGCCTGGTCCCCGGGTCGCACGGCCGTGCAGTGCAAGCCCCGTTTTCGAGGCCGATCTGCCTCCTCAACCCGGTACATTCCCAATCACCCAGCCTGTCGAATTTGAGTGGGCGCGCACTGGTGCTCAATGGAGAGTACCTAGGCGCCAATTCGCTGGTCCCGCACCGTCCGCACTGTCTGAAGGGGGAGAAAGTACTTATATGACGTGTGTGGTGCCTACGAGACCCGGAACAGCTGGCCCGCGTGATGGGGTTCCGGGCGATGTCGATTTCGAACGTGTAATTCACGACCGTTGTATACGTCGCCAGGGTGGAGACGGTTTCTATGGTTCACATGCAGAAGAGGTCAGTAGTGTGCTCTATGCTGGATTTCTGACTTACGAGCTCTACTTCAGGACGATGCACATCGGAGACCAGGCACGGCCCCCCCGGATATAAGTGGTGAACGGGCGGATGGCCCGGTGGGCATGCCTGCTGCTCACGCGCCTCCCATGGCGCCTCCCGGTACTTTCATGCAAGGAGGGCCGACGCCTGTGCAGCCGGGCGCGTTCGCTCCTGGTCCTTCGGGCCCGGTGAGTTTATAATACTGTGGTGTATGTCTACAGTCTGACTGATGTGCTATTAGACGATCTTGCAGCTACCTCCGACGTTCGACAATATTCTGACTGTGCTGAGGGTTAGTTCCAAGTCGGGGTTTCAGGTATCCATAAATCTGACATATATTTGTACAGGAAAATCGCTTGGCTCAGCTCGCATCGATCGACCAACAGCGCGAGATGATGCGATACCTGAGGGGTCTGAATGAATGGTTGGAATAGGATGTCCACAATTACCAGGCAGAGATGTCTGGCGTGAATGCGCGGATCAAACAGCTAAGGCAAGATATCTTGAATACGATGAACGCAATGAACGCACTCGCGTCGAGCAGGGCACCTCAAGGTAGCGTTGGCACCTACATATACTCGAGACTTGGCACTGAATTTGTGATGACTGTCTAGCGGGTCCTTCGACAACGATGGGGACCGTTCCTCCACCCCCAATGATGGGTGTACCGGTCATGCCGACTCCGCAGCAAGGCTCACTTCCCCCTGGATTCGTACCAGGCGGCGTCCACATCCACCCTACTCCCGGAATCGGAGTTATACCTCCATATCCCGAACCTGCATTCCCCGCCAACCACACACCAACGCCGCAGTATTCGCCTTACATTCCCAGAGACACGCCAGTCATTCCTCCAATGGCCCCTTATCCTCCTTATCCTCCGCTGCCACAGATGTTCCAGCAACAACCTGACGAAGAACCTTTGATTCCACTGTCTCCGGAGTATTCTAGTAGCAGTGACGAAGGTTCTATCGTCGTCATTCCTCCTCCCCAGGCCCAGATGCCGGCAGGTGGCATCACTATCATTCCTCCTCCACAGTTTCCTGCCCCAGCACCCACCCATGTGTCGTACCGGCCCCAGTGAACACGAGGATCGTCCCACAGAATACGATCAGAAGCATAGTCCTCCACCAATGGTCATACCGATGTCTGAGTATACCCCCGGCAGGCCTCCTAGTGAACCACGTGTCGGTTCTCCAAGACATCCCGATGTACCTCAGCAGCCGATAGTAATTTCGGCACCGCCAGTCCCTCAACCCGCGCAGGCACCGTTCATCATTCAGCTGCCTATGCAGGCGCCGCCTCCTCCGGTGCTAGATGTGCGTTCGAGGTCCCCCGCATCTTCGGTTAGCGAGACGCAACCTATCACCGTGGTGGTATCGCGCTCCCCAGAACGATCGCTAAGAAACCATCGATCTCGAAGTGTGCGCTCCCGCCCGAGATCTCCTCAGCAGGGCACTGGTCCTGTGGTGATTCAACCACCTATGGCCGGAGTTGCAGGGCCACCGTTTGTTGCGCAGTTGTCCGTTGCGGAACCACCCGGTGTCAGTCATTCAACTCGTTCTCGTCCTCGCTCGCTTGCTCGGTCACCTTCTCCTATTGTCATTCGCACAGATGATGCCCGGACTCATTCTCCTACGTATTCGGACGACAATTGTCACAGGCGCAGATCGAGGTCGCCGTCACCATCTCGTACATACGGTTGTTCGAGAGGCTCACGGTCGCCCCCTGTTGTTGTCTGCATGGAGGGGAGATCGAGATTGCCTTCCATAAGGCGGCAAGACTCTAGAAGGTCCCGACCGGACATTCATGAAGGGCGAACCATCCGTTCGACATCTCCTACCCTACATGGAGAGGAGCCGATTACCATCCGCGTTGCACTGTCAAGTCGAAGGGATCGGTTGCCCGACGACGAATACGAGCGCCGCCCACGCCGCCGTGAATACTCTGTCGAACGTTCTCCTTCTCCTTCGCAGTGTCGCCGCCCTAGAGAAGAGAGATCTCGTCGAGCCGCAACATAATATTTGGACGAAGAGGAACCTGAGCGCGTACCTCAACGTATACCAGGTTCACAGTGCAGTAGAGAAACGCGGCGACCCTCTCGCGTGGATTCTTTAGAAGAAGAACCCTGCGTAAGCCGCCGTCCAACCTGCTCTGAACGTGAGCGTGCATGGTCGCCTCCGGCGAGTCGTGACGTCTCTCCAATGGGATCTCCGGTTCTGGTTGTTTGCTCTCCTTCAGCTCGCGACCGTGCGTGTGGTGGCTCTCCAATTCCAGGACCTCCGACAATCATTCAAGTCGATGAGCCCAAGACGATCGGGAGCGGATATTCTTGGAGAACGAGAACCACCACGATCAGGAGGCTCTACAGCGTTGCGACAAGCTATGGAGAGAACTGGAAGAACGACTTGCTGCTTTACCGCCGCTTGGCGGGCCGTCACCGATCCCCGTCCCACCTCCAGCTGCAGACATCGGGGCTGAGGTGCCGGCAGAAGAGTCCCCGGCTGCTGCGGAGACACAGTCCAGCATTGAGTCCATCCGTACCGTGGCCCAGGATGCCGCAACATGCCACGTGCAGGACATTTTGGACACCGTACGCATGGAACGCGAAGAGCTCGCACATGAGCGCAAGGTTGCACGGGCTGAGCGAGAGCGGTTGCAGGCCGAGGCCGCTGCCGCCTACAAAGCATGGTTCAGCGAAGACTCGGAGCAGGCGAGGGTTCGGGCACTGGAGGAAGAGTTGGCTGCGGTGCGCGCGGAGCTGGTGAATGAGCAACAAATATGTATGTTTGAGGAAGCGGGGAGGTGTGAGCGCGAGCGCATGGAGATGCTCGAGCGTGACGAGGCGATGCACTTGGTGATCTTACCAATGTTGTGTTAGAGCGGCGAAGTGAGCTTGCGCGGAACCGAGAAGCTTTGAGTTCGCTTCTAAGTCCCTGAACTGACTCTAGTACTTTCGTGACTGAAGGTTGGTCTCGGAGCCATTCTGATGTCTCAGCACTGTTTCGGATGACTTAGAGTTCTAGCTGTCTGGAGCTCATGAATGTCTTTACATATCCTTGACTCAACTTTTAGTAGACTTGTACTAGGAAAGTACAAAAGTGATATAGGACAAAAGCTGTAGTACCTCCTTTTCACAGCCTTATACTCCTTGATGTCCTAGGTAGTGTCTTGAGTATCTTGTGTTCTTGGAAAGGTTGTTTAGACGAGAAAATAGTCGAAAAAGAAAAAGTGCCCCTTTGCTGATGAGCAGGTTCTGCAAGTCATGGAGAGAGATCATGGCCAGAAAAAGTGCGTCCTCGGAGGCATTAGTAGAATGCGCTTGGCTCTCTCCGAATGTAGAAGGCACCGGGATCATTTCGTGGAGATTGGACGGGGGTTGAAGAGTGAGTGGGAGACTGTTGATGTTATACGCAAGCTTGTAAAAGGACACAGCACAGCGAATATTAATAGACGGCACGTACTGGACGGATGTGGAAGATGAACCGCTAAAGAGGAAGTTCATGCTAACAATACTAGTGCTAGGACCGAGTAGCAGAGAGCCTCTAATATGGTAAGGATCCGGGAGATCGTAGAGACACTGCTGAGAGAGAAGAACTTGGATGTATTAAATAGCTTGCAGGAGCTGCGAGATGCAAATACATATCAGGCAGGACACAATGCGGTACGGGGTCACAGACTCGTGCGTCCTACTAGTAAAGGCCTGTCAGTGTCGACGGAGGGCCGGGTCCTTCACGTTTCCCGCTGAGCATATAATTCGTGGGCCGTTCCTGCCATTTACGGATGCAATTGCTAGGCTCGGACTCTTCGACCTCCGCCCCCTAAACCCGAAAAGGCAGCTCATGTACACGCCCCAACTAACTGGTTATCGAGTCTAGCAAATAGTGGCCCTCGACGCTCATTCTCTGTGGTAAACCTGTGCTTACAAACATCGAGTCGGCCGCATATCAATCGGTCGCATGTGCGTATGCATATCAAGTTGATATGCGACCGATTGATACGCGAGTCAATATGAATTATACGCACTGACATAAACGACTTGGCCCGAGGCTGTCGACAAGGCTGACAGGCCTTTGCTAGTAGGATGTACAATTCTGCGACTTCGTACCGCATTGTGTCCTGTCTGTCATGTAGTTCCATATCGTGACTCCTGGAAACTATTTAAGTCGCTCTCCGCACTCAGCTGTCTCTACAATCCCATCAGAGGCTCTCTGCCACTCGGTCCTAGTAATCTTGTAAGCATGAATTCCCTCTTGAGCGGTTCATTTTCCACATCTGTCCAGTACGTGCAGTCTATTAATATTCGCCGTGTGCCATATTACACGCTTATGTATAACATCAACAGTGTCCCACTCACTCTTCAATCCCCGTCGAATCCAGACCAATTCGCTCTCCTGAGCCCCGTCCTCTACCGCGAGTCGATCCCACAACTGGAAGCCGCACTGGATGAATCTCCTTCGACCTCCGCTGCCGTCTCACTCCTCGGACGCATCCTTTTCGACGGGCCTCCTCCGCTTTTCAGCGTTTCAGTCCAAGAATGGCGGAGCCTTCAACAGATCCTAAAGCACGAACATGAGAAGCGAGTGAGTGGTCACGATCGCTGCGTCCTTGCAGCCTCGGCCTGACGCCGGAGTATAGACCCGAGAAAGTGTCACTGCCACACAGTCAGCAGCACCTCAGCCGAACATAATCCCAGTCGATGACACCCACCTGATGTCGTTGACTTATGAAAGCCAGGCCGCTCGGACCGCGTCACCCATCGACAAAGAGCCCATCGCCACCGTGCATGATGTGAAATGCTGCTGGGACGGTTGTGGCATCCCTCTTCCTTCGATTTCTATGCGCTCCATTCACGTGCACCTTGGTCGGCACCACTCCACCGCGTTCGAAAGGCCGTGCAGCGGGAAGGACAGGAGACGTCGCGGTAGATGTCTTTGGGTGGGTTGCAAGCACAGGAGCGACATGTTGTTTAGCAGCGTGGCTAAGCACATATGCACGCGGCACCTCAAGGTGCTAACGGTACAGTGCAGGGAGTGTGGTGAGGAATTCAGTCGAGGCGACTCTCTAGACAGGCACATTAACAGTTTCCATGCTCTATAAGCAAAGGGATCAGTCAGCGGGTGAGCATCATTTGATCCACACAGAGTCCGTTTTCTGATAAACCCGTGGTATGTGGTGTCTTCTACGGCCATGGCTCTCAGCCATCAGCTTATATAACTGGTAAATTTATTATCTGACCAAATTCACGACACACCTCAGGTGTACCACATTGTCTTCCGATACGTTAAGATCACGACATGTTGATGATCGCCAATGCGTGAAAGCGAAAATGGGCCTTGATCTTCGTGCTCGTGTCTAAGATCCAATGTGTCATCTTGACCTGCATAATTATTTATATCAGCATTTATATATCGACAGCACTGTGACATCGAGGACTGTGCACCCCCATCGCCCGTATCTGCGCTTCCACTCGACGAGACCACACCAAAGCTGCTCGACAAAGCCAACATTAATCACATCAATGCGCGCGCGCACATATCCGTATGTAGCGACGTACTTTGGCCTGACTACAACGGTCGCCGGTAATCCCACGACACCCAACGTGAGATTGAGGTCAACTTGAACCGCGCGTGTCTGCACCAGCTACACCTGTTCTGCGTACTTTGTGTCATATTTCAGATTTCTGTGACCTGTGCTAGCGTCCAGGCGACTTCCGTCGTATAGAATGGTTCCACACATAATGGTCAGCGAGATAGAAAGGTCTTGGGGTTGTGGGGCTTCTGAAAACATTTGCTGCAGTGGTATGGAGATGAGATGATCGGGGACACGGCATGAGAGGGAGGAGAATATTGAAGGAAAGGACACACAGATCGTTCTGCCAGATATGAGCCCAGCGCTGAGGCGCAGAAGTGACAGTCCTGCGCATGTTCAACCATAGCACATTACAGATATAGCGGAAGGAAGAGTGCGAGACGGAAGGGGTGCAGTCCAAGAAGATGCCTCCTACGTCGTCTTGTGCTTCCTGTAGTACTAGTTCGGTGGACGCGTACGGGATAGAAGAAAGAGCCCTAAATCAAACTCGACTGGCGTCCTCGCCCGTTGTCATATCACTACATCAGGAAAACGGGGGATTCCTGAGTCCCTGATCAGACTGACGAAACAGTACCAGCACTGTCAGTAGACACAGGTAGGTCAGGCTTACCAAAACCTGTCAGTTCCCTCAGTGCCGTGTTGGGATTTCCCACATGGAGTACTAGCAATAGAATAAATTAAAAAATACATTCGTGTGAGTGGTAATCGGCATATTGGTTCACATAGAACATGTCAAACGCATCGAGCGAATACGAGAAGTGAAAATCTACGGGGATACGGGTTTCATGGTACACTCCAATGAGATGTACAGCACGGACAACACAGTCTAGATGGATGAGCGTAGTTACCCGTTGTCCGTCCTCAACCTCCGGCCTTACCACATACATCCCGGTTACCGAATCAGGTCCCTCCCCGACCGGCTTGAACCATTCAACGAGTGCACACGGATAGCGCATATTGTCATGAGTGAATGCGATAAGCGCGACAACACGTACGACGGCCATCCCGAGCATCCCGGGGCAAGTTGGATCCATGTCGACAAGGACGGTATCAAACCGTTCATACTCGTTGCGCCAAGAGGGATTACATCGTATAATCTCACGATGCATCCCGCCGTCGCCAGAGAGTTCGCTGGGGGCGTAGAATGTCACCGTGGCGGAGCGATAGACCGAAATGCGTCCACTGAATATCGGGCACTCGGAGATGTGGAGGTCGGAAGAGGATGTGTCATCAGTGGCGAAGATTTCGTCGTAGAGAAAGCGACGGATAAGTTCGTCAAGGTTCAATTGCTGGATTTCATTCGCCAAGGCTGCTGTAAATCGGGTATATACTTTGGACAGGTCAGTGCTCGAAAGTTCATCAACTGTATCAAGACATACCTGGCTTCCGTGCCAACTGTACGTCGGAGGTCGCCTCCCCGGGATCCCCCTCTATGTCTGCAACCTCATCCTCCTCATCCCGCCCTGACTGCACACTGAATGCATCATCCTCGTCTTCGATTGGCTGTATCCCAAGCGCGTCAGCGAGAACCGAGCCGATTAGCATGCCATGGCTTGTGTAGTATGCACGGGCGGCGGCGAGCTTGTCAAGGCGTTGGTTGATGGTGAGAATCTGTAAAAGAGGATTGTTCTTGCTCGAACGCCGCCATGGTTCCTTAACAGCACGGATATGCTTCGATTCGGTGATGGATGAGCAGATGCCGTTGGGCGAACCGAACAATCGAATGTTCTCGATGTAGTGCTCGAGCGCGTGCTGGCGGGGTAAGGAGAAGCCATCGGTGCGAATTCCGGCCGTCTCGAAGATGGTCCGGTATTGATGGAAGCGATCCAGTGCTGCCTGCATCGCGGTAAGGGTTGGCGTGTCGTGCGCGGATCTTCGGGCCAGATAGCAAAAGTCTAGGTACGCTGCAAAGCAGCGTACCATGTCACTGGGAACATGTCCCTCGATTGCAGGAAGATATACCTAGACGGATGCATTGTCAGCTTTGGCCCAGGATCAGTACATTTCATTTTGGTAAGACATACCTTCATCAAAGCCTTCGAATCGTTGCCAGTCCATTGCTTGAAGTTCCGTCCTTCTGGAAACCGGCGTAGTCCTGGGAATGCTGGTACGGCAGCGATTCTAATGGAAGATTTGATGCGGATAAGTTCAGGCACATTGATGTTACCAAACAAGACTTACCGGCGGTCAATATCATCCATGATCCGCTGTGCGTTGGCCTTCGAATGTACAGTATGGAGATACTGTTCAACCCAGGTTACAAGATGGTCCTTGAATGTTCCTTTGATGAGTTGATGGAGAAGATCGGGTGTGATCAGCTCATGAATGTCGGCGCGCGGGAAATGATCAGTGTAGGGCTAGAAGATATCACATCCAGCTTATTATCGTACTAACGGCAGCCGCGCAATCACTCACTGTAACACTTGCATCAATTCCCCATGTCGTCCACATTGTCTCGTCATCAAAACGCTCCTGAAGAAAATTTGTATGTTCTCGACATCGATTCTGGTCGGCTTCTTGAAGTCGTTCTGGAGGAGCTATACATCTGTACAAGATGTCTATCAACATCTTCGGGATAGCTCAGAACTGCTACTACTCACTTTGGGCACCATCCTTGGACTATTCCTGCTAGGACAACCTGTTCTGGGTAGTCCGCGATAAAAGGCCCAAGTTCATAAACAGCACGTCGGAAGTGCCCGTCCGGGCACTGCACTACTTCCGGCACTGTCATCCCAGGCTTGAGAGGTGACATGATCTTGGCGAGGGAGGCATGATACAATTGTTTGCGGAACATACGAAACTCGGCTGTATCGTCCTCCTCTCGGTTTGCTTTTGAGGTTATCAGCATCATGATACTTCAAGTAGAAAATACTGGGACTCACTCTTGGGAATAGACAGAAAAGCGACAGGAATGATTGCATCACGGTGCGCACGACAAAGAGAGTTATGAGGGTTTGCCAATGACATGTAAACAGGGTGAAATTCATTCTGCCCAGTCGCAACAGAGACGGTTGTCTTGTCAGCACCGAGGATAACCGGTACAAGCATTGCTCCGTGAGTGGACTCGTCTTGCGAAATTTTAGTCTGGATCCTCGGTGTTGTGAGATTAGTAAATATGATGCTAAAACACGAAAATCGTGACAGCTCACAGCTTGCTTATATGCCCACTGACCAGACATGACATTTGAATAACGCGAGACTCCCGGAGCCGTATACTCCTGAAATGGGACGTAGTCGAAGTGGCCCACAAAGTCCTTGTTTGCGAGCATGTTGCGTGCAACCGTATTTGTATTGCGGCAGTGGACTTGATACGGGATGCGCTGCCAAGATGGCGATTCAGGAGTGACCGGACCGCTGTATCGTACCGTAAAGCTCTCCCACGGTGCATCTCCATGTTGAATCATGTCGATCGTATGGTACATGTCCTCCGTGCTTGTAAAAATAGGATCACCACCATTTGTTAGAGCATTGTGAGCAGCCCAAACTTCGAGAAGCTTATCCAGGTCACCTCCGGAAAGCTGAATCTTCTTAAAGCTCAATTCGGCGAACTCGAAAGAGGGTCGATCGTTGAATGGACCCCAGTCCGGTGGAAGGTCCTCATTGGGCGGCGGAGTGTCGTGTGGTAGGAAGTTTCCGTCGGCATCACAAGGACATGCTGCATTGTCTTGAGTATTTCTCTGTGACGAGATATTGAACTAAGACTAACCGTTGAGATGCGGATGATATCTGAATGTTGACCGTGGCACCTTCGGCTTCTTATGGCGATGAGCACGATTACAATGCAACGAGAGCCCAGCAGGAGTCTTGAATGAGCGATTGCAGACTCTGCAAAGGTAGAGCATAGTACTAGTGGTGGTGAATGGAGACGTGCACGAAAAGATGAGTCAGAAATTGACGGCCCTGCAGAGCCAAACATGCTGCAAACACACCTTTGCCAGCTCGTTGTTTGCGCGCTTGTCTTCTTGTCTTGTCCACCACAGTGTCACCTCCTTATGTCTGGGCGTCCCCGCCGTACTGCTGCATCTAAAGGAAAGAACACATCAGCCCCTGACATTGCGACACAGCCCGCACAGCAAAAACGGGGGAAAGGCCGTCCACCTAAGTCTACTGTGACTACTGCCACATCAAACTTACCGACCGAAATTGATGATGGTGTGCCTGTATCTTCTGAAGACGGTACATTTTAGTGGGCATCTTCTGGAGCAATGTCTGATGTTAACATACTAGTGACGCCGGGTACTCGGCGATATGCCACGCGGGCTACCAATGATCCGCATCCCGCCATCACAGCAGGCCTTGGTAAGCGGACACAGGAGGAAATATCAGTGGATGCAACACGAAAACGAGAGGAGAAAGAGCTACTCATCATGGAGAAGAAAGCTCAGTTACAAGCTCAGGCGGACGAGACCCAGCGCGCTATCGAAGAACTTGCCAAGTATGAGCGAGAGCTGGCCAGTATGGACAGTCAGGAACAGTTCTCCAAGCTGCTCGAGGACGAAGAGAACTCACAGGTGGCTGTCAATGATGAGCCTCTTCACAACATGGACTCGGACATCTCGCCAGACATGTTGATGTCCAAAGAGGACCTCAACGACGACAGCCACATTTCGGAGGAATCAGAGACCGAAGCGCAGACTGAGACAGCAGTAGTTGGCGAGAAGAGAAAGGCAGCTGCACAAAGTCAGAAAGTAAGTCTGCTACTCGACTCAAACGCGCAACTCAAGCTTCAAATTGGTAGTACTCACCGGTCATCTAACAGGGGAAGAAGAAAACGAAAAAGGACCAACGCCAAGAGCTTCTGGCAGCAATCGAAGATGCTAAGAAGGGTCAAAGGGTGGCGGACATCGAGGCTGGGACTGTTGAGTGGTAAGTGCTGAGACGATGCCTGATAAGACGATATGCCTAATTTGGCAATTGTTGTACTTCAGCGTCAAGCCACTGGTACGCACACTCAAGATCCCGACCAAGACTGCGACAAGTGTTACGGCTACTACCACAAAATCAACTGCTACTAATAGCCCTGTAGCGGCACGGCTCAGTACTTCATTATCCTCCTCGAGCAAGCCGCTGACCATGGGCCTGAAGCCTAACTGGAGAACAGAGATTTGCGCGGCTTCTCGTTTCTCATCTCCCTCATCTTCTACACCAAGTACTCCAACTCCCAGTACCTCAGACTTTGCACGGCGTCTCAGCAGTGTGAAACCCAAACCCATTTATAAGCGTACCGACCCTTCGAGGCTGTTGGGGTTTCAACGACCGTGAGTCTCCGCGACTCGCGATGGTGTTCCAACAACTGCACCCAAACACAAATTTCCACAGATGGTTGTCATTGACGAAGACAACTTAGATGGTGGCAAGTCTGGACTGGCTTCTGATTTGCTGGAGATCATGGGCAAACGGCGCGCACCAAAGACGGCAGTGCCCGATGGGCAATCTCTTTCCTTTGACTCACTCCCTTCCTGGGCGCAGTCAGAATGGAAGGTCACCTTCATTCCTACCCTCCTTGACATCGTTGGCAGCCAGGAGAACCCCTGGGGAGTCAATGGCAACTCAGACAGCAATGCAAATCTCTTGGGCTTGGTTCAGGCCCTCATTGACGCCATCTATCCTGAAGCGCACGAAGAACTTGACCAGAAGAGCAAGGTTTTTCGAATCGTAAGTATTTTATGATTTTCGCCGTGACAAACCTACGCTCAGCTGTAACTGAATGACTTCAATGATCAAGGCTCGCCAAGCTGTGTCAGATTGGCGGCGCAATTTTGTGAAAGCAGCCCATGCAGCCGTGAAAAAGGATCTGGAAAGTCGCGGCGGAAAGAAGCAGATCCAAGACTTGTGAAACGGGGGTTGTATGTGGAAGCGGCGAAGCATATTGGGGAAAGCCAGGCGAGGTGAGCCGTCAATATTGTATTTCGGACCGTGTTTGATCTGTTACATGCATGACTTGAATAATATAGCACGCGTCCGGTGCTCTGCAATCATGTACATTCTGAAGACTTTTGCACACATCTATCCGCCATACAGGGTAGCCAAGCTGACGAGAAGCTTGCAGATGCCCCTCGTGGTGCGATTGCTCTAGCGGTGACTGCATGCGTGCTGAACTCTATCTTCTATAATGATTCTAATGAATCTTTGAAGGTCGAGCATGAATTCTCAATGTGGCGCGATGGCAGTTATCGACAAGGAAAACAATTCCGTGAAGATACAGTTGGCGCCATCACCCTTCGATGGGCATCTGGCTCTGTAAATCCCTGTTGGGAAGCCACATCGACTCGCGCTTACACCGAAATCGCTGCAAAGCATACGGAGAAGAAACGCAGCACTATCGAACAGCGGGATGATGATCGCGAACTCGTCGTCGATCGTAGCAGTCCTGCTCCCGGTTCGGAGGATTGATTGGTGATGGTGGGCATATGGTGGATCACTGGCGGGATATCTCATGCAGCTCCGGAGTTTTCATTACTGCCTACGCTATCTGGCGATTTCAATCCATTGCTTGGCTGGTGATACTACTTCTGAGCATGCTGAGCAATGGAGCGCACTGAGAAATGAACCGTACTGAGGCCTGAGCTTATCTGATACAACTGAGTGATCTAACTGACGAAATGTTGTATCATAAAATCCAAGTTCTGACGACTGAGTCGTTGACCCGTTATGAGCCGTTCAGACGTCTCTGAAACCGCTGACATCGGTGCGTCAGGCTCTTTCCGGATTTCCTGATGTATGAAGCACAGCCGCAATATTGAAACATACGACAGGGGAAATGGAGAGCTTGTTCTTGCAGGGGACATAGTGAATCTCAAACTAGCAGGTATGGTTCAAGTGCGAGCGTAAGCGCTTCTGAATCGGGGAAGCTGGCGGAGTCCGAGTAGATCTGGAATTTAGATCGCTTTTTTCTTCGGTTCAGCCTACGACGACGTCTTCGTCGTGTCGATCGTCCGCGTCGTCCACCGCTGCGAGCCCGCCCTCCCATGCCGAGAATCTCTGCCTTCCTCCGACGCTAGGTTTGCCACTCTCATTTGCGTGAATGCTGCTACCAGTAGCGCTTCTCTTTGAGATCGGTGACACCTCTTCGAAATGTTTCTCTAGGACGCCACTGCTATACATCTTGGCATTTTGATTCACGCGTGACGTTTCCTCCCCCCAAGTAAGTACTGTCTGCTTCAGATTTTTATTGGGCTCACGCATTTCTCACTTCATTGCGTTTTTGAGACTTGCGCAATGAAGTTGAACGCCTGGACCTGTGATTAGTCCGCTCTTTTTCGAGCGCCTCCCTCGAGAATTTCCGATGTGCCGTACTGTGACAAGGATACCGATCCATACAATTGTCCTTTCCAGTTTCGTGACATTTTCGGCAGCCTAGGCCCTCTGGAACTTGGTCGGTGCTCTCTATGTTCTTGGACAACAGTTCAACAGACTATTTCATGAATGTATCACATCGACCGTCGATCGATCTCAAACGTCTACCGGATCTCGTGATCGACGATGTGACTCTGGAGGAGAACCAGATGCAGTACTAGGACGGATGCCGACGTGACTGCAGGCGGAAGACAGGAAACACTAGAGGTTATACAGGTTTTCCTTGCGGTACTCAAACCGTGACAGGTGTTCATGTATGGGGTCTTGAATAAGTTGTTCCGAGCTTGAGCTGTGTACCGTTTCTCAGTGTTCAAAGAAGGACGAACACCCTGTACCACCGCGTGCGTTGAAACTGACGGAGGGTGGTCCTTTGCCTGAGTATCTGCAGATTTGTCCATTTGTCTTGGCGCACAGGTATCCAGTGCAGGACTATCATTGGTCGGAGACGACGGAAGCATGGACAACACAAGCATTGAGCTAGGTAGGTTTAATAGCACAATGAATGTGAACCGCAACTGATACATTTAACACACAGTTACGAGTCACTACAGTTACAGGGCAATACAAATACAGCTACAAGACGATCAGATACAAGTACAGGAAGCGACATCTTGCTCTGAGCGAGACCCATGGTGACCCGTGCCCGTCGCTGTGGTTCGGCAACCACCCAGGTGTCCCGAGCCATTGAGCTCGGGAAATGGCTCCTCAAGAGGCTCCACGGGAAAGCGCGACAGTCTGATAAGCCCGAGGTAGGGTAGCGAGTCCGGGTCCGAGTCGTGATCTGAGTCCGGAGTGGGACTACGGGAGCGCGAGTGCTCCGAGTATTGGGTATCCTCGGACTCAGATTCGCTGCGCTCGTTGTCCGTCACGGCGTCCTCTTCCGGATTGAGTACACCCGACTCGTCCTGGAAGGATGCGGAGGGTGAGGCGAGGTCGCCATAGTCTTCGTTCTCGCCTTCGCCAGCGAAGACCAGCTCGTTCCAGTCTGCGGTGTTCCCCATGTCAGACTCGTGGCCACACGGCTCCACCGTACGCTCGCATCCTCCATGGTATCTTGCGGCCTCCTTCCGCACGGTCTCGCACATGGCCTGCTGGCCGTGCGCTTCCAGCCTGATGCAACGTGTGAGAATC
The DNA here is from genome assembly GCA_022376435.1 of Amylocystis lapponica. Classification (NCBI taxonomy): domain Eukaryota; kingdom Fungi; phylum Basidiomycota; class Agaricomycetes; order Polyporales; family Postiaceae; genus Amylocystis; species Amylocystis lapponica. The sequence goes on from JABYQE010000120.1 coordinate 40,288, forward strand.
AGCATACAAAGAAGCAGGGACGACATACACTACTCCGATGTGCCACTGGCACACCACCTTCCAGAGGGCCTCGGACTTCTTCCAGTGCGGCCGCTCGAACTCCTCCTCCTCGGGCACGTCAACTTGCACATTCTCGTGCTCGTCCTGGACCGCCGAATGTGCAGGCATCCGGAGCGAGTCCGCCGGTGGTGGTTGTGCAGTACAGCTGGTGCGTATCCGACAGTCTGTGCACTTCAGACAGAGTGTCGGACAGCACCTGCATCTCCCATTGAACATGTTGGAGTCGTAGCACCACCACGTCCCATCCGGACACAGCCCGTGCCGCACGTCTAAGGAGGTCCTCTTTCGGTTGGACGGCGCGCTGTGCGCACGGCACACCGAGGACACTGTGGGAAGGCCATGCAGCCTCCACTGGGAATTCTTTGCATTAAAGAAAGAGAATGTGAGCAATGTCTACGCACGGCATAGAAGCTAATGGACGAACCTGCAGCCTGTTCACGCCTGGCGCGCTTCTTGGATGGTTCGGCAGAACCATCGTCTTGCTTTTGCCCTTGCTCGCTTGCATCCGCCTTGCGCTTTGTGCCAATAAGGTGTTGCTGGCCATCTCGTTGTGGCGCGATTTGGACACTCGGAGACCCGCCGGTAGGATGCGTCAGATGATATCCGCTGGGGACGGCCGACACGCCACCGGGGGCCTTGCTAGATATCGCGCTCATTTTGGATGAGATACTGGTGAGAAGACAAAGAGGTGGGGCTGCGTTTCGCTCGTCGGTGGTTTCTCGTTCTGCCGCGATAGCTAACAGGCGTGAGTAATGAGACGAGCTTGAGTGGGGACAAATAAGTTGGCGTTACGGACGAGGCACAAGCGAGATAGTGTTGTGAGTGAGAGTGGGAGGCAAGATGAAGAACGACAGTGGCTGGAGGCTAAGTTCCTTTTATCCCTGTGAGTCACGCGATCGCCGTGCTTTATCCTGCTGCGCACGAGGCTCAAGGACAAGATTCCGCAGTTCACCAGCTTGTAACATAGGCTAAGGAAATAAGAGTTGTCGATATCTGTTCCAATTGCTTGCATATCCGGTAGATCAGCCAAAGACACCAATAATTCAGAGATATACTCACCTCAACATATTGCTTGTAGCCTGAGTCGTGAACCGCACGGAGGTCGCAGTTGCCACCATAGTCTGGCTGGACGATACATACTCACCCATCTGGCACGAAAATCAATTGGTGGGCTGCCATATTCAAAGCAAGGCTCCAAGGTTGACATGCGGCTCGCTGAAGTAGGGATGTGGTAGTGGTTCAAGACGTCGGGAAGCAGTTTCGGGATAGTCCGGACGCAGACGAACAGGAGACTCCTTTCCTCAAGCGAGCGCCTTACTCTACCGTTCTCTAAGTACATGTGTCTCAGTTCGCTCCTTGGGCCGATTGAGTTCTTCAACCATCCGAATCGAATCCAGACTCACGAGGACGGTGTCTATTCACACAACATCTCACTGATGCATACTCATCTCCATCATTTACGAGGACATATCTTTTTCTGTGCCATCATAAGTATGCGAGTGTGTGTCAGGACAGTAAGACGTCGCAGGTGTCGTTTCGTTTAGGCGTGGTGAGTCTTCGCATTTTGGTAGTAATGCACCTTTCTTCGGCCATTTCCCCTAGGTTCATTTGCCCTATTTCCAATACCACCAGACCTTACGTCCGTCACTGGAGGCTTGAGATCTGCTTGTGTGGGATTTGTCAAGATGACAGACTTTTGGCTGTTTCGTTGGGCCGTTTCCCTGCCTCGCCCGGTTGAGTTCGTTACTAACATCCTTCCTTTCCAACATACAGTACAGCACCATCTGGCGAATCTTGGTCATAACCTCATTCCGCGCTCGATTGACCCTCGCACAGATTATTAGCTCGACATCCGTGTATCTCGAATGGGTCTCGTATATCTTGACAGGCTCAAGATCTGGACACGTATGACCCACTGCTGCGCATCTGTCGAGTATTCGAAAACAGGGATAATTCACGAACAAGCAGATACATCAATCGGTTAAGTCTGTCTGGAGGACTAATATTTACTTTATCATCGAGACGGTACATATATAATCACATTGACGAAGACCAATCATCTCAAACTCTAAGGAGCCTCAGACGCAAGTACGGAACCCAGACAATCTTCTGTTTCGCTCACTAACAATTTCTCCAGTTATTAACAATCCCCCACGTCTCCACCGTGTCCGCATCGAATGGATCACTAGTATCATTGTGGTTTCCACCAGTTTGCTTGCGCACACTCGTCCGCAACTTGTTGCTCGCGCTGGGCCCATTTCCATGCAGGGTTGCCGCTGGCAATGCATCTCCACGATTCTCCTGGTAATGAGTTCCGTCAGTGGCGCTCTGTGATCCGGAGTCGTTATTTTTGCGTACCAGTGCGCCTCCATTGCTTTCGGGACGTTTGAAGACTATCGCTCCCTAGCGCCGCAATGTTCGCGGGCGCATTCCGTCGCCACTGCCACTACTGCCGGGCTGATCGTTAATTATTGGATTGGTTGGCTCTGTAGAGTTGCTGGACGAGACTCGCGGTTTCATAGTGGTATTGGAGGAGGGGGTAGACTCGGAAGACGCTCTGTTGACGGTGAGTTGCGCATCTTCATCATAATACTCACTCTGAGTAGACATGTCTGATATGAAGGATTTGCAGGATTGCTCGAGGGCTTGTAGTTGTCGTGGGTGAGTGCTCTTTGGGGTGTCTGTGCTTTCCGGGCTGTAAATGTCTGTTTTATAGATCATCGTCATAATGGCGGGGCGTAAGGCGCACCAGAAGAGCAATCGTCCATGTGGCACTCCAGATACACGCCACTCTCTAGAAGCGGTGCCATGGATGATACTATCTATTTAGTGGTGCGTGGCTCTCATAGAATCTGGATAAACAAGTGCCGCCGTGCCGCCGCAGACAGGATATGTGCAGCGGATTGAGCCACATTACGTATGAGTAAACGGTATGTCCCGAGTCCCGCACAAGTTCGGTGAATGCTGACAGCTTGAAATTTCTAGTTCAGAATAACGTACTAGGATCCTCTCCAATTATGAGACTGTACTGGCCTTCTCGAGGTCTTCTTGGTTTACAGCCACAACTCTCGCTGGCACATCTCATTTTCCCACTGCATGATCTCAACCCCAATTCGACGCCAGAGTCTCGGATGACCGGCCTATCCTCACACATTTACTCTCCCCTGTCATCCACTCTTCTCGCTAAGATTCATTTGTGTCCGTCTACGAGAAGTCGACTTTTCTCTCACCCATGACAATCTCACGAGCTCTTACTCAGCGAGCCATACGCGCAGGACACCGAAATTAAGGAGGCACCGGGCGTGCCTGGTTTCCCAGCTACGTCTCGCTCAAGGATCCTCACTCTTTGCCACGACCCGCGCCCGGTCCGCGCCACCAAGCTCCTTACGCATGCGCTGCGCGATTTGAGCCACTCTGAGTCCGCGTGGCTAACCAGTGTCCGGGACCTAAACGAGAACCATGCTGGGGGCGCGCCGATGCTCGTGTGGCGTTCCATTTGCTCGCTTTGGAGTTGATACTCCGGTTACGACGACTGACCGAGCTGGACGCTGGCGTCCCTCATTGAGGTGCACTAAACACGGTTCTCGTGAGAATGACATCACCCATATCATAAAGGCATCTTTCTGGAACAGGGCCCCATGGCTGGCATCAGGCGGACGAGTGGTAGTGGCATCTGAGAGAACTTGAGACCACCAGGCAGCGAAATTATAACGAAGGTTGACAACTAACCGCGAGCTGAGTCGGACGCCACAGCATACTGTAAATAGCAACATTAGTATGCTTTCTAAAGAGAATCTTGCTACACCCGTAGGCGGTGCGCGTAAGAGAGGCCAAAGGAGTATCCAGTTCGAGTTGATATCTATAGGCGTAGCAGATGAGGTGTAATAATAGAGCTTGACCATCCTCAGGAGGAGGAGGGAGGCCTAGGCGCGCGCCTGTTGAACAAGGAAGCAGCGCGCACATGATCGTGACGGTCACTACGCCAGACGCGCGCGACGAGCGGGCCGCATCCCGTCCGCCGGTGGGCCTGATTGTGCAGTTCAAACTTCACACCGCTCTCGTCAGGCCGACATTCTGGCACACTCTTCTGCAAATCGTCGTTCGGGATGTGTACGGCACGACCGTGCCATTGACCGCGACCATGCACATTCCATTCGCAGGTCCCGCCAGCTGTGTGTAAGTGCTGCGGCTCACCATAGTACGCACTTCGAATGCTCCACGAGCACAATATGTCGGTTCAGCAGAGCTTCCTTTTGGCTAGCGTATGGGAAGGCCTCCCTGCAAGTTCAACAAGCTCGCCGGGTTAGAAATGCCTTCCGGGGGGTAGGCTGGTTTTGAGCCTATCCGGGGGGCAGCCCTGCTCTCTCATTCCTCTTGCGGAATCCGAAGCAGTACACACATCAACCATACTACTGGCTCGCCCTCCCTGGGTTTTTCGCGAAGCCTATTTGGAGATCGACGGCGGCTGGGAACCTCGACGTTGACGCGGCGAGTGTCTCTGCTTTGATCTATCTGCGATGAGTCGTAATTCACACTTCCATAGCCGAGCCTGATCCTTGCAGCGTGACATTCATTCCCGCGCCCCTTTTTCCTCATGCGCACAACAGGCAGCCAGGCCAAGATTGTCCCCGTCAAATGTTCTTTGCGAACGTCCCGGCAGACGCGTAGGTTTAGTCCTCCCGCGTCGTTGGCTTCTTGAAGCCTTCTTGATGGTCTCATTGATCTCACGGGCACCGGCAATAACAAAGTGGCACGACACAACGGAGGAGCGCACGAACGGCACTAGTGCAAAGTCAGATATCTGGCTCTTGCTGTGGCGAAGTGGCAATTAGCAAGTGTCAATAGTCTTCGCCGTCGGGGGGATCTGCATCGCACCTGTCGTGGGCGGACGGCCGACAAAGATCTATGATCTGGATCTGTCCCGAGATCCAGTGTAGATCGTCCGTCTTCCCCTTCCAGTAGCGCCATCACCACCGTCGAGGACGTTGTCTGCGGTTGACAACCAGCACGCAATGTGGTACCATTTGTCGCGTAGATTTTATTGCGACTAAGGAGCAGAGGAGTAGAATACAACACAGCGAACATAGCACGACGACGAGCGCTACCAATACAACAACAAATGCGATGGAGAGCTGAAGTAGCAGAGGTATAGCATGGCGACTGGAATATAATAATGAATAATGATATGCCAATGACCGTGGGGAAGGCCAAGGGAGATGGAGCAGCGGAGTATAACAAGACACAACGCAGTGACTGCCAGTGAAGATGCAGCAGTCAATAATGATACGACGACAACCGCGAGGAATGACGGGAAGCGTGAGGTAGTGGAGGCGGAGGGAGGGAGGCGGGTAGGCAGGAGTCGGGAAGGCGGGAAGGCGGAGATCCGAGGCTACACGACAAAGGCGCGAGTGTGGTGAACCATCTCTACGCCTCCCGGCTACAACACCAATGTCAGCAACGAAAACAAGGCCGAAAGAGAGCACAACAACGCACCCTTTCTTCTCGGTCGACTTCCTCGCCTTTGCCTCGCAAGACTTCAAGTGCCGGGATAACATGTCCTTCCGAGTGGTGATGTTGCACCGTGGACACGTCGCCATCTCACCGCCAAAATGCACATTTCGCATGTGCCGCGCGAAGTTGTCGTAATTGATCGACTGCTTGTAAGTGCAGTCGATCCAGCAACAATCCACCGCGCCCTCCCGCTTCTTGCCATTGCGAGGGGGGCCGAACTCGAGGTGGTCCGCGATGATGTGCTCCAAGACCTCCTTCTGGGACCCGTGTACCTTGCATTCTCCCTTTCCCCACTGGCAGTGCATGTCCCCTTCTGCCGCTGCCTTGGCTGCCACTGGAACATTCGCACCGTGGATGTTTTCGTCGCCCCGGGAAAGGGCTACGTTCCGCTGGGCGTTCGGAACTGTCACGCGGGGACGCTTGGCCACAGGGGTACGCTTGGCCACCCGGGCACGCTTGGCCACTGGAACATTGTCATCGTCTGCAGCTGCACGCTTTAGACGAGACGGTCCTGCTGCTGGGCTCAGGTGCCGCGTGCTGGGTCTAGGAGACATTCGTGAGCACGCAGGTATCAGACAAGACGTGAAGGGTACATACTCAGCACACTTGGGTGGTGGGGGCATCCCATCCCTAGACGGGCCCGCTGCCGGCGAGTCCGTCGGATCCTCGGCGAACCTGCGATGGTCGCGTGTCAGCGATGTACAAAGAGCACGAACTAATGGACATACCAAATTAGCGATGTCGATGGCATCCATAGTACGACAGGCCCCCTGGCCACACACAAACAAGTCAGGACAGCACGTTACACCTGAGAGACACCATCGAACGCACCCGCGCATCCCCGTAACCAAGCATGGCATCTCCCATGCCTCCGGCATGTCTCCAATGTACTCCGCCGTGTCGGGCCCGTCACCCATAATGGGTGCGAGGGTAGCATCGAGCAAGGCATGAGTGGCGTCCGACGAGCCTCCGGCCACTGGACTCGGCGAACGGAGAGAGGAGAGAGGGCTGGGCCCCGCGATATAGAGAGAGGCCGTGTCCTCGGAGGTGGGGATGTGTGAGCTAGAGCTTGAGTACAGTGAATTCAGCCGTTGGAATAGACTAGCTTTAGAAAGATAGCTACCTCGTGACATCATGAATTTGAGGAAACGTCCATGGTCCGTTAGACATAGTGTACAAACAGACCGATGGATGAGAGGATGTGTATGATCAGTGAACGCTGCGCGATGTTTGCGCGAAAGAAACCGAGAGGTTACGGAGAAAGAGAGGAGGGTGTGGGTTGCCTTTATATGCACGCGAGACGCGACATTTAACAAACAAAGATCACGTTATCGTGAGGCGAGAATAAACAGCCGCTTGGAAAGCTGGCCCCGGAGCATGTGAACCAATGGCGTCCATTGTCGAAGCACCATCGCGCATTGGACCCTTTGTTAGATCAGGTCTAATATGCCTATTTCGGAGAATTGCTTCCGGAGGGCATCCGCCCAGATGCTTTGTGACGAGGAAGACAATGCGCTAAACCAGATTTGCCCCGGCATGCTTCTTCCGCAGCACCGAGACCGTGAGAACGCGATTGGTAGCCTCGTGGCAGACACTGTCGGAGAGGTCGACTCCGTGCATTGCAGATGTGAGACGACCACTCTGATGAAGTACCGGACAGCGTACCGGACATGACTCGCAGTCATCGCGAACGACGAGGAGCACGTTCAACGCCGCCGTACAGGACCATGAACCGGACCAACGCCAGATACCCGATGGAAAGAATCCATTGTCCGCTTTGAAATTTTGGTAATTCTGAGCAGCTGAGCCTCCGTCGAGTCTAAACTGCCTATCCAGGACAATCTAGGGGAGGAGTCACCTCGCTTCGTGGCTAGCTTTGTCTCTAGCCGTCAGGGTCGCAGGGTCTTGCACAGCAATCCTTCCGTCTGATTCGTGAGAAGAATTTGGACCGTGTCCTCAATGACGTCGACGACGGCGCCACTCGACCGCCGAGACAGCAACTAATGGCCCGATGTTTGTTTTCCGGAACCGCTTCGACGACGAGCGGGATGGCATTAAGCACGTCTGTTCGTAGGGGGAGGTCGACATCCGCCGTCGCGTTAACTCTGTGAGACAAAGGAATCATTCCAGGATCAAGAATCGTGGCCATACATCATACCTCCATACCTCGACAACGGCCGAGCCTGCGAGATTAGCTCTGTTACGCAAGGTTTTGTAGCCTGCGGCAGCACTCGACAGCATGGACAGACCTTGCTTTTTATCTAGCATCAGCCTCCCGCCATTGAGCATGTCTGTACGCAAATTCCCTTGAACTCCTCTTCATGTCCGAAGTCAAGCTAGGAGTGACACAGGTTTTCATTGCAGACGTCAGCAACGACTCGACATTGCGCATAACAACATAACGGGACACAGAACAGGCATTAACCAGATAAGCGTGCTGGTCTTGAACGTCGTGGACGTTAACAAATCGGCCAAGCACGACGTCGGAGTCGGGACACCGCTCGAAGGTGAGTGTCCAAATATTGCTGAGTCTTGTGAACCTGCCCATTGACGATGAACATGTCTTCTGTTGCCTTCGGCTACAGCTGAACATGCATTAGGTCCAGCAATCGCAGCACGGAGAGCAGACGTTCGGCCTATCTACCTCTTTTTCAAGAATCATCGCCCGTGCAACGAGCGCCCCTGCAGTCAACTTTCACAGCTATCCTTATTCGACATCGTCAGAGCCTGACGTTCTTTGTGGACACAAGGCGCTGGTCTGGGGATGCAAACATGCTCGGATAGCCTCATGTGGACGGATACACGGTGTGAACGACACACTAGGTCGAAGAATGGTGTCCCTCCTGTTGGCGTGCAGGAAAATGTTAGCGCGTACAACCTTTCCTTCGAATCTGTATAAGCTTACTTGTTCTGAGATGGTCAATCTGTGGAAGGACTGGTTCAGTGATGCATGATGCCCCTCGAATGAGACAATGCTATGGAACAATCGAGTAAAGACACGTTGATGTCTGTGTAGTAGATATCCCATGTTCGTGCAAATCTTTAGCTTCAACAACATGTATCGTCCAAAAGCGAGATGAGTCCAACGTCCCAGACGCGAGAGCACGACGGTGAACATGAGCTACTTGATATAGGCAGCTCGATGTCTAAAATCACCCCCGTTTTTACCTTAATTCAAAGGAAAAGAGAAACCGCTAGAGACATCTCGCACCCGAATGATATAAGAATGTAGCCTAGTCGCGACACCGATGTCGGGAGCTCCAACAATCCGCCAGCTGCGACTTAGACCCATGAATATGTGACGCACCTGTGCCAGAACTTCTCACCGGTATGATACGGGATTGCTTCGGATGAAGGCGTACACTCTGGCACCATACACGTCGTGTCAGCCCTAGATAAAAGCCGATTTGTCGGATGGACGTCATGCAGGTACCGGCGGCACTTGAAACCAGCGGTGCTATGGGAGACTTCTGACATAGTTTCTCGGCACATGATGACAGCATGGTTAATTGTATAAGGAGACATGCATGGGAAGGAAGAGCTAGTTGGGAGGCCTGGGAGCATTCCCTTCCTGTTGGTCCATAACACGTACTAGCATTTGTGTTCAAGTATATCTCATTCTGTCTGCGTCGCCTTCGCGCCTGCGATCGGGGCCCGGAACATCGCATAAGGCTTCGTACGCAGATCGGTCCTGCACCAGACGCGTATCCATTAGATCGTCTTCCATCGTTCGCTCACTAGTTTTATTGACGGCGAAACTCACCCGTTCTGATAGTCGGGTCCGAGCCAAAGTCTGTATGAACGTAGACAGGGATTAGTCTGGAATGACAACGTAGCGCTGATCATCAGTTGAAAAGGAAGAGTGGGGCACATACTGATTCGATGTGAAGTACACGTAATTCCCGCCGCTTTTCAATGTGACTATCGACAGGGTGTCAGGCCACTGTACCATACAAAAGGTGCGCGTTTTAAGGAGCAAGAGTCCGAGCATTCAGACGAAGAATCAGCCCTGCATTTCTGAGGACACGGCCAGAAACACAGACCTGAATGACCGGATCGCGCACATAGGGCTCTACAAGTCCGGTAGCTGGGTCGTACCGGTTAACACTGTTGTGCTCTGTGCAACATTACGATACCGCAAATGTTAGTCTGGAAAGCTTCTGAGCTAGGTAAGACGCTGTGTACCGGGGGCCCCGACGTAGATGTACCCATCGGTGTCTGTCTCCATTCCGTCCGCGTGGCTGCCGAATTCCCCGAGAAGCTCGACTGCCTGCCTCGCGAGCATAAATGCGTAAGGATTCTCCGAGGACGGTTGTACCCTTAGCAGAGCAGTGGGAACGCGCCAAAGACGCCGGCTCGAGAGGGGGGCGACATAGAGGTATGCCCCGTCTGGGGACCACCAGTTGTCAGTTGATGCTATTCTGCAGTCCTCAGACTCCAAAAAATACCTGAAGAAAGAGCAATTCCGTCCGCCGCAAACTACGCTCGGTCAGTAACACAGATGGACGATAACGACTAAATACATACAACGTCGAAAGGCGTGATTGCGTTCGGCGGAGGAATCGGATAGAGATATTGTGGAACTGTAAAACGATTAGCTTCTGAAGCTAGGAGCTACAGTCGTCGCAGTTTACAACTACTCGCCTCCATTATATACCGGAAGAAATGCTGGATCGATTGATACGGATGGATGCAGATCTAGGTGTCTCCAAGCCGCACCCGTTGCAAGATCGAGCACGACAATGCCAGGGCGCTGAGGAGAGCTATCCGTGAGGTATGCGAAGCCTGTCCCGCGCAGGTCGAATCGCACATCGTTGAGGGACGAGTCTGCATACACGACGTAGGAAGGAAATGTATAGGTGGCGAAGTTCGTTCCGTTCAGGTAGAACCCGACTAGTTTTGGCCCGCCTGGCACGTGTGCGAGCAGTGTCGACCCATTAACGCGCGGACGACCTGTGTCCAGCGCCCAGACGCGGTCGAGTCCATCAACGACAACTGACTGCACAAAAAGCAATTTATCTGTTGCAATGCTATAACCTGGGTCGCTCGTGTTCACGAACGCCGGAGGTGTATTCCATTCCTCGCTAGGAAGATTTTAGCGAAATTAGTGACTGGCTCAGAGCAGTAGACGAGATGGTGCTGACTCGGGCCACGCGCTCTCCGTCGTCGAGCTATTCAATAGCGCAAGAGTGTATGTCTCGTTCCCGCGGGTAAAGCAAGTGAAGATCTGACCAGTGCTTGCAACAGCAACACCCTACAAGACCATCCCGGTTTAGTATTCGACAAGTACTGAGACGAGCCACTCACAGTAGGCCAGTAGTTATAGTAGGCGTGAACAAGTTCAATCTGCGGGCCGAAGTATCCAGTATCGAAGTGAAGGACTGCTTTTGACAAGGCTGGATCGTCCGAGATGCCGTACGGTGCTGGGGCAGCGGAGTTGGCTAAGGTCGCATTGGGAGGAGGGGTACCGGGAGGAGGATACTCAGGGAACTGAGAAACACTTCAGCATCAGTGTCGTGATATTTGATGAAGGGGATGGCTCGCACGTTAAAAACGTTGGTGTTTGACAGTGCAAGGGCCGCCACAGCCAGCTGGAAAAGTAGACAGAGAAAATGCTGCATGTTGGCTGGACTGAGAGACTGGACGAAACAAGATCAACCCTATATACCTCGATTTGCACTATTTTTACAAGAATGCTTACCAGTGGAATCTGTCATTCTACACACGTTGTGGCAAAAATGTACAATGCAGATCGTGGTGGAACCAACATGCATTGTCCGCACTGTTTCCGAGTTGTTGTAAGGGTCACAGGTTCAATAGCATTGCACGCGTACCAATGCACGTTCATGCCCTTGCCTTTCAGGTAATCTTCCGAATTCTAGTGAACGCACTATGATGAACACTGAAGCGGGCGGGCCTGTGAACATGGGAATCATCTCACATTCCGATGGGCCCTCGGCCGCATGCTCCACTCACAAGCAGAGTTTTCAGCAACATGCACCACCCGGAGGTAGAATCCCGGCACATCTGCAAAACGTACGCATTACAGAAATGAACACAGAACCCGCGAGAAATGTCTCACCATCTCCCACCCCGTCCATCTGATGAGCACATGTCTGGCCAGGCCGGACAGTTGAAAGGCTCCAAAAGTATGGTTCCACACGCCATGCAGCCGGAAATTATCCTGCGGCTTGTGCGGAGGCCGTGTCGGAGAATCTGTGTGGTTCTTAGGACACTGTCAACATCGTCCTGCCAAGGATGTCGCCATTAAGGGCGCTGTCAATTGAACGCTGCGAGATACATACATCCCTTGCACATTATCGACTCCTTACTCTTAACAATCGATAGACTGTATCAGCGAATGCTAGTTGGCTGGGAGGGAACGGTCTCAGGTTTCAAGCTTCAGGTTCAGTTGAACTTGAAGTGTGAGATCGCATTAGAGAGTTGTGCGGCCCAGGGTCGCGGTAACGAGTCGGCATCTGTCGGCACGGCAGCTTCGGCGTCAATATATGCGACTGAGATCATTCGAGGGCGCCCACTCCTTGTCCACTCCCATCACCAGCAAGGGCCCGGGGATTTTGCACGTCGAATATGCAAATCCAGTTTTGCAGCTGGCACCACCGTCTTATCAGAGACACGCCGAAATAGTCGCAAGAGTTAATAGTGGCCAAGTGCACCGCCGGGTGCGGGAGGGTTGGAGAGAGCGCTGTCGACAACGATTGGTACATATCTGAATAGTAAGTACGGTTGCATTTGAATGATATTATCATCAGGTCCAGACGCGAAGATGATCCTCTAAAGCAACAACAACACTAGGATCCAAGCATGGGCAATACGAGATTCAACTATCCATATTCGTATAACAAACATCTCAAGGATAACCCATGCGGCAGCGCCGCCCTAATCGCAACATGGAGTTCTGTGAATTGTCCGTACTTGCTCACTGAGTGGTTCCAATTCTCGAATTTCGGGTGGCAAGGGCCATAAGGTGGCAGACAGGAAGGGGTCAGTGGAATAAATAACAAGTGAGCGTGGTAGCAGAACCGGCGGCGGAACGGCACGTAGCAAAAGGATGCAGGGCGGCGTGTCTTGTACAGGTATCTGTGGGAGACAGGCATGTGGAAGACGACGGCGTGGATCGGATAACTGGTATCCCAGGTATCCATAGCACCGCGCTTCAAGCCAGATTTGTTCGTAGGAGATCGGAAGGAAAGTTCGGATATCCAGAGAATATGTTCTGTATTCCCCAAGTAGGAAATCAGGATCAAATCGAGATGGCATTTGACATATTCGACATGTTTCCTGCGTCTTTGCTATAACGAGAATTGTACCACGCGGGCGCACGTACCGGTACCTTGCTCCTCGTTCTACTGCACCCAGCACGATTTTAATACATAAAGTGTTTCCATTGCATCCAATGTCATACAGCAACACCGCGACATGTATCGAGAAGCCCTACAGCACTAGATTCAGTCCCGGAACGGGCCTGCGCCCAGCAGGCTTGCGCGCGCCGGCGTTGACTCTGCACGCGATCCGCGGTTTAGAGGCATGATGGATGGTAATGTTGGGCGTTTGGTGTCTGCGGTCGACAGCCAGAGCTCGAACGTCTAAAACGATCAGCGCAAATCTTAAAGTCTCGAAAATAGCGTTAAAAGACTCACCGCGCTCGCCCTTCGGCCCACATCTTGAAGATGGCCTCAAATGTCCCCGCGCAAACTCCTGCTCGTCGTCCTGCGACTCCGGCCGCTCCTAACACAGAGCCGGCACCCAAGCGTGCACGGAATGACAAGGCCGATGCACCTCAGGCTGCCGGTGGTACCAACACGAGATCGACGTTCTTGAATCCCTTCGGCGGCCAAGGTCGTGCTCCCGCCAATGCTGCACCTCAGGCGACAGCATCATCTTCCAACCCCTCTACAGCCCCTCGCCCCGGTGCCCTACCCTCCGGCGTACAGAGCGCCAATGGCGGTGAGTCATTTCGGGACCTGTATACTAGTATCAAGCACATGTACCAAGTATAGTACTTGATTTTATCAGCCAAATATCTCGCAGACCAGATAGCAGCTTTACGTACCGAGATGCGTAGCGTGCAGTCTACGCAGAAGACTCACGGTGTCGACTTGGAGAAGATGACTGCGACATTGGAAAATGTGATCGCCGGCGCGGATGAAGTGGCGGAGACCGTTGCCATGCTCAGTCAAGCGCAGCATGACCTCTTAGCACGTGTCTGGGAGGCGGAGCAGAACCTCCAGGACTTTCAGCTGGAGTTCGCCCAGTTTCGTGATGCCCATACGGCGGCGGGTGGTGTGGATCCTGGTGGTGCAGCGGCTCCGGGAGGTGAGGACAAGGCAGCTACAAAGAAGCTACATAATGCTCTGCAGGTAAGTGATCAGGTACTCCGATGGGTGCAATCACGACTCACCATTCCCAGAATGTGGTTCGTGCATGCCTTAATGAACTCATGGGCATCACGAAGGGGGCAAACTTGCCTGAACCGCTCGTTGCCGGCCGCTTCTGGACGCACGACGATCCCACACATCCTGATCGCCTACTTCGCCCGCGCTGGGATGAATGGAACGAAAACAAACTCATGTGGCTGCGGGACGTTGTTACGAAGGTAAAAACTCACGGGTCTGAATACTCCGGGGCTATGACTGCACAAGAGCTCCTCGGAATACCTCTCTCCACAATTGAGAATGCCATCGAGGCATCTTACGAGACGATGAAGCAGAAATACAAAAATGCTCATGGTCCACTTGCGAAGAAGCTAGAGAAGGCCTGCATGCAGCGCCGTAAGGCGAGAAAGATCAATGTAAGTGCTAATCATAGTACCTAGACGACTAACACTTACACAATATCCCTGTATATTCTCTGTCCAGAAAGCGACGGAGCGCAAGGCACACCGGGGGACTGTTCCTGAGCTCTGTGACGAAGAATACGAATTTATTTTTACTTGGCCATATCAGTCGACTGACGAGTCGGACCATGAATCCGACGCGGGAGCCATTGATCCCGATACGGACAACGAGGGGGACAATGAGGTCCCGAACATTGTTGCGCGTACGAAGCCCTGGAAGACTCGCACGCCAACATATCGCAATCCAGCTGTACGTGAGAATAGCTGTCTGAATATGTTCTAGACAACTTACCATAGATCTACGGTGTAGATCGAGCCACACCTCACTAGACTTGATCGTAATATTCAGGCTGCTCGGCGTGTGGCTGCAGGAGCATCCAAATCTAATCAGGGAAATACTCACCATCCACGCGTGCGAGGTGAGCCGAAGAACAAAGGGCTGCCTTCCATCCGCAAGAGCACCAAGACAGCCGTAGTCAAGATCCCGCGAGCCATGATTGATCCGGAGTGGCTTGGAGCGAATCCCGAATACAATCTTCCAAGCTTGATTGCTGTAGACAAAGATGACGGCGAGGGGGGAGAGATGGAAGTAGGTCTGGATGGGCAGGGCGAGAATAACGAGAATGATGGCAATGGGTTTGAAGCTTGAACATTGAACGGGGAGGTGCAAGTGTTGTTTCAATTCGGGCCTATCTTGATAGAAGTAAAGCGTGCATCAGCAACCCAAAATGATGTACATGTGGTTCATACCTGTTTAGGACTCATCGGCTTCCATGTATTCAAAGCCATCGTCTATCGCATCTGGCTCCTGGGTGCTCTAAAATCTCATAAGGTCAGCAACGAAGGAAGGAATGCGAGGCTTGCATGGCGCACATGGCACAGCGACATCGTGACCCAGAGATCAAAATCTCCTGACTTCACGTTACCGAGCGCGAAGTGGCCAGAAAAGGCCTGAATATCTACAACAAATGCGGGCCCGAGTCGCTCAGAATACCAGGTGTTGATTCCAAGATCAGAAGTGCTATTGATGTTGTGTCATCAGTACTCTCCAGGTGCGCAGCTAGATGTCGTACCGTAAATCCCACGGCATGCTGGGCAAGCCATCGTCTCGGATAAAGGGCTGTACTACAGCACATGTTGTTTCCAGAGGCTCGGAACCATCCTGCTGGATGTGCTTGATGCTGAAGATGTTGTTTATGAGTACAGGCTGCCGACCATTGATGTATGCATAGCGACAACCAGATCCGCGATGCGTAGTGGCTGCACCATAGCGAATGCCATCAACGAGAACATGAGAATATGATGGGACAGCGACAGCGATAAATGGATCGCCAGCATCCGGGCTCGCCGTATCCGGGACTAGAGACACCTTGTCGGACCAGTAGTTGCGCAAGTATGTGAAAATGAGAACATATAGTCCGAGAGCGCGCAGGTTAACTCTCTTAGAATAGCGCGGGTACTCAATGCGTTCTGGGGCCACCACATGGGAATCAGCACATGGGAATCATTGAGAACATAGATGTGTTAGTAATCATACCGCGTGAATCTCGAGCACCCATTGATGCAATCAAAGCAAGCAATGTTCCTCGGTCACTCGTCTTCTTATTGTCTCCCTTGATAAGGGCCTTGAGTTGTTTTATTGACTCAACGTCGTCCTTCGTCTTGTCAGGAATGGATTCAAGGTGAAGAATCTCGTGATAAAAGAACCATTTAAGAAGCTTGCGCATTGGATTATATCAGGTATGACGAAGACTTACCAGATCGTGGATAAGCGTGAGCTTAGTCCACCCACGCATCATGGTTGCCTCGAGCTCTCCTCCAGCATGTCCATTATGCCGAAATTTGCCAAGGAAACCATTGTTCCGCTCATATGGATAGGCCCACCACGAATAGACAGGGCCCAGACGGAGGAGATACGATCGTAGATGCATGCAGATGTGGAAGTAGGGAGTGAGGTGGCAATTCATGTTTGCCCACGACTGACATGCACGCGCATGACAATTGTGAGCCCGCTGGACTTCTTCCGGAGTTATTGACTGAGATGACCAGATACGAATCGCCGTGCAGAACTCCAGCACATTATCGTAGTGCCGCCTATAGTTACGATCCATCGTTGCATCGCCGGCAAGATCAACATCTTCTAACGTAACACCTGCTTGTCGTGCGGTATGCGCGCGGCGTCGCTCTTGCAGCAATGCCTCAATTCGAGCCTGTTCTGCTCCTGCCTTGGCTGAAGTATGATCTGCTGTAGGTGCATCACGGTCAGGTATGTCACCGTCAATTTGCCATGCAACGTAAAGAGCGACGGGGAGCACTGCAACAAGGTTGCGCCACTGATCGGCTTTGCCTGAGCCTCCTTGCGCAATCTGTTGTTGACCGAGCAATTGAAAATTAGTACAAATGCTAGCCTTAAAATAATTACCTTGTTCGGAACACGACCACATGTTGACGGCCACCAAAGGCTGTCAATGAATTCTTCAAATTTCTCTGCAGGCTTGTCGAAGCGATTCCGTTTCGTAAGCATCCCGCATGCAACAATGATGCTTCCGACAACATGGTGCACGGTGCCTAGGGCGAGTCAATATCAGGCTGCCGAAGTTTGCAAGCACACACCGAGATAGCCGGCATGCATGAACTCGACAACGGAGTCACGAGCAGGAAGCCAGTCTGGATTGTGGTTTATTACCGACCAGCGGACACCCCGTTTCTCGGCAATCTCATCACGGTCAAGTGCATCTGCGGAGCGTGCAATGAAGGCGTATTTGAGAAAACGCCAATCATCGCGCTCGCGGAACTCTACACAGGTTAGTAGAATTGACATATGGACTATAGGACTCACTCTCAGCATCATAGCAATCTGCATCAACGAGAGAGTCAAAGGACTGATGGCACAGGGTGCACATGAACCATTTCGATGTATGTCCGCGTAGGCCGGCAGCCTTTCGACTGGCTGGTAGATCAGAAGCATCGACGTAGAGATATCCATGCACAATTTGAGGATCCGGCTCTTTCGGAATGCTGACTTTCACACCTGAAAATGATGAATTATCAGTAAATAGACAAAGCGGAAATTATACTAAAGCTTTCCCGAGTAGAATTGGATCAGGTCCTTGACAAATGGTTCCAGGACTTGATTGAGGTGCTCTAAAGATGGCTCTGTCGGTCCAGGTATAACACAGACGAGGATAGTTTCCTCGCGGAGAAACCGTATCGCGCGAGGATTGTTGCAGATCGAAAGGTAAACAGCGCCGACAGAGTGGTGTCCACGTTTGGTAGCACCGAACCTATGGCATATGAGTGTTCCGTCGAGAGCATGAATTAGATAATTACCAATCAAGATTGAACATGAATACTAATCCTATAGGCAGCGCAACAAAACGCTGGTTAAGCTCATGAACATCTACGTCTTCAATGCCCCATTTCCCACCACGACGTCTCTGTAATCCAGCCTGGATACAGCGCCAGCCCCATCCATCGGTTATGTCATGCATACGCCATGTTGGATCGTTAAATCCACGCCATTCCTCGCTTGCCAATGGAGGAACTGGCCCAGGAGCGTCATCGATGCGGCGCCATTGCTGGAGTTGCTCAACTTTGCCGGGGCGTAGCAATACTCGCTGTACTGCGGGGATTAGTGGTGTCGTCGGAAAGACCTTGACCGGTATTCGCTTAGTGCGCCCGTTAGTCATCGTCTTCGTCTTGTACAACTGCCCCAAGCACCCAGGTCGTAGACAGCCTGGATCGACAAGATCATAGAGTTCCGAAGGATGGTGACGAGCCCAGCAGATGTCGCACAGAAAGTAGTACACAAGAAAATTGTCGGGATTGATTCCCAACCGCCGCTCGACAGTGGGCAGTGTCCGGGCCATGTTTGCAAGTCCGGGGATCTCGTAGCCTGTTTGACGCGACATTGATGTCAGTGTGTTGTAAGTACCGGTGAGGATGTGCTGTGTTAGTTCATGAGTGGCCCCATGTGACGAGGCAGCAATGAATGCATGGATATATGCACTCCGAATGGCGGGATGTTCTCTAAAGGCAGGTGGTAAGTCGCCGTCGTGAGTATCTTCTACATCCTCTGGAACCACATCTTGATCCTCGGGTCCCGTAAATAGGTCTTCGCGTGCCGCAAAGAGAGGGTCCCGTGAGATGTCCATATCATCATCGTCGTCTGATTCTTGCGGGCTTGGTGTGCGAGCCAAACCACGGCGTTCCCGCTCGGATATGTCAGAATCAGAGTCAGATTCCAGATCAGGAGTAGGCGAGCGAGAGACAGTCCAGGAACGACCGTCATCGTCGTCGTCGAGCTGGGGAGTAACTTGACGAGACACTGCCGGTGAATGCTCGGCTTGGTCGCCGTCTTGAGGAGGTTCCCAGTAGGCTGGATCATCATTCCAGAAGCCCTCCGCGGCTCCAGCTTGGTCCTGGGGTTCGCTGGAAAGGGCATGACCTAGGGAGCCGTGTGCACCTGCAAACCTTACATATCGAGAACCATCAGTGAACAAAAAATGTGTCAGTAGTTGTAGAATACACACTGAATGTCCTGCATTTCTTCAGTATCTTCAAACTGGTCCTCTTGTAGCGGTTCGAAATAAGAGGGTGTATGCGGGTCCCTTGTCTTCGAGTCCGGTGGCAATGCCGGTGTTTTGCGCTGCTGAGAAATAACTTCTCTCTTAACTAAAGCTGCAGCCGCAAACACGAGAGCATCCCGCTTGAGATGGTTTCGTATTGTAGCCTCCGTTTGCTTTGCCGACGAGGAATCCGGGTCCGACAGGCTGCAAGTTGTGCATGGGCATTTGCGCCGCCATTGCTTGTCGGGTCGACTAGTATCTTTAGGCATGAGAGCTAGCCGCAATGAGTTACGAGAGCCCGGGAGGAGACAAGTGCGAAGCAGTGCACAAGGACGGTTGTATGCGCAGGCAGACAAGAGCGCGTGTGGACTTAGAGCTTTGGACGCGCGCGCGCGGCTTCACGTGAGCGCGGATATATTCACCGGAGCATAATGCCCGAATATACTGACTATTGTGCTTATTTACGCCACAGGATATCCGGAAAGGAAACCCGCTGAATATTCCCTGCGAATCTCGTATCTCCTCCAACTTTCCTGGTCGCAAAATCCGGCTCAAAGTGCAGTGTAGTCGTAGCCCTGAGTCCGGCATCAATTGTGGAGCTAGAATTAGGAAACATGAGTTAGACCATGAAGCCATTGCGGTACCCGGCGTATCAGCTCACCACTGAGGAATGTCAGACGACAACTCCCGTCTCGGATGAACTTGAAGGCGCCCTACGCAAGTGGATGTTCAGCATGTTCGGCATGAACAGAACAGTTGTGAAAATACTGCGGTACTGTGTCTGGAATCAGCACATGTCCATTCTTGGACTTGGTACCAACCAACTCCAAGGATGGACATGTGCCGGTTCCAGACACAATGCATAAACATTGCTCCTTGTATTTGCAGCCCGGACCGGCACGAATAGACTATGGCGCGATAGTCAGAACCGGTGTAGCTTGAGCAGAAACTCGGAGCCAATCGAGGATCTATCAATAGGCACATGTTGAGACTCATTTTAAAGTTGAAAGAGATCAAACAGTGTACCTGAGTTTGGGCTCGGATGACATTGCTGGTAGCTTACGGCGCGTCACTCGAGAGGCTTGTCGTCTGCCGCGCGAAGTTGTCGTGGATAATTGGCTTCAAGCTCCCTATCTAGTGACAGATTACCTCTCCCTTCACTGATAAGTTGCAAGCACTCGTCGCAGTCGCTGGTAACGTCGGCCATGACGAGTACAGAAGGAAGGCAGAAGGGAGGAGGTATACTGTGTGGATAGACCCCTTGTTGGGGCACCGCACTTCCGATAACGGGATTATACAACATTAGACTTCGGCATAGAGGAAGCCGTCATCGCTGAATGTGGGAGTCGGAGAGCCTGGTGGATCGTCCAAGAATGGTAACGGTCGCGGTAAATGGTTAATCGAAATGTTCCGTTGGTCTTCTGACACGTGAAATCACGAGTCCGGCTGGTCAAAGTGACAGCCATCTTCGAAGAAAACTAAGTGGGCGAAACGAGAGAGGGAGTAGGCGATGGACGTACCTAGACGGCTTCCTGATCCGTCGTTCTTACTAAAGAAGGTAAAGCAAACACTAGCTTGATCGCTTCTCCGCGGCGTCGAGGTGAGCGATGAAAGTCAGGGTAGAGAGGGATGGAGTCCAGGAAGTGACGTTTATATACTTCACGGAGGGACAAAGATAGGACAAAGATATCAAGCAGCATCTTTGAGGTCTTCATTCTCTGAATGCTTTGTGGCATAGTCAGTACAAGTGGCATGAAAGCACGCGCTCGATCATGATGTTACTAACTGGACGCTTCGTCAAAATGGCGTAGAAGAGTTCCGATGAAATTAACGAGAAACCAGATGCGTCTCAGCAATATATTATTAAGATCGTACGGCAGAGCAACGAGCACCGACAAGCGAAATACAGCATTGGGACGACTCTGATAGCGAGCGAGAGCAAAGCGACAAGGCGACAAAGCGACAAAACGACAAAGCGAACAAAGCAGGATACATGACAGTGGCACGAATAGACTATGGCGCGATAGCCAATAAAGATAACAATAACAAACGACGCACACGAGCGTCAGAATGAGGGGTTGGATGGCGTAGTGACAAGGGACATTCATCGGGCTGCAAGGAGGTACAGGTTGAGTGAGGCATATTCAACGCATAAACAAACAGCGTACCTGGGAACGGGCAAGGACAAGGACCACGGCACTAGTGCCTGCGACTAGTGCTTGGGGCCTTTGCAGCTCTCCATGTGCCGACGCAACATGTCGGGGCGGGACTTGAATCCACAGCGGGAGCACTGACCCTTCATGCCCAGATGGATCGACTGGACATGGTGCGTCAGGCTGCCCAGCACGATGTCCACCCCGCAGCCTGTCCAGCCGCACTGGAAGTGGTCCTTCACAGACCGTGCACGTCCAGTGCGGCTGTGGCCGTAGCCGAGGTGACCAGCGACGATGTGCTCACGGAGCTCAGCCCATGTCTTCGCCTCATGTCCGCACACTCCCCATAAGCAGGTGTGGCCAGACTGTGCAGCCTGCCTGTCCACATCCTCTGCCCACCGTATGCCCGCATACGCCGTCGCGGGCCCAACCCCGACTTCTCCACCAACCGCAGAGGCACTCTCGCCCGCCGCGACCTCGGATATCCGTGGCGCCTCCACAACACGCCTCCGCTTGGTACGGATCGCCTCAACGGCGTCCGCAGGCTCACTGGGGACCCTGCGACGCGTGCGCTTCCGCCGCGAGGGCCCAGCCGCGGGTGGGTTGTGGTTGACCGGGAATCTGGCAGAAAACATCAGCAGTTGTAGACGACAAAGTTGCTATGTCCTCACTCGTACGGAGTCCCCGGCGTAACAGACGGATGTGCAGTGCTCTCCGTATAGGAGGGCACCGCGAATATGCCCGGCCCCGGAAGCCTGACCTGCTCCGGGGCCACGTCCTGGTAATACGGTGGTGCATTCCAGGACCTATAAGGCCGTTAAATTCAAGAGCACTAGACTGTAAAGCGGAACACTCACCCGTCAAATGCAGGCTGGGCACCCCATTGGAATGCCTGCATCCTACAATTGAATGTCAATCCAAAGAAGAAAGACGCGTCAATGATACTGTACTAACTGTGTCAAGTCCGTTTCATGAACGGAAGCGGATTGAAGGCCTGGAAATAGGCCAACCGCAAACTCGCCCCCTCCCCATCCTCCATTCCCATCCTCTGAAGACTGGAGACCGGCCGCCATGATTCCGGACGAAGGACCAGGGACTGGGTGGAGCTGTGCCGGATAGTCATATTGCGGCACGTAGGGTGGGGAGACCTGTCGCGAAGGGCCAGCGACAGGTAAGAGTGGGCGTGGTGAAAGCTGATCCACCGTTGGCGGAAGATCAGGGGAGAAAAGGTCAAGTGGGGTCACCGGCCCCGAACTTGACCATGAGCTACATGAACCGTGGTCGATAACGGAGAAAGAGCGAGAGAAGAACAATCAATCGCACCTATGGACTGGCTCCGGTGAGCACGGAGACCAGTCGATGAATGCAAGGTACTCGTCATAGTCGCCCATGACGAGTACAGAAGGAGGTAGAGCGGGACAACACTGCTTGTACAGCACAAGAGGCTCGGGGGGTACGAGCGAAAACGCAGAAAGGGCAGACTGCGCGGCCGCTTTTAAGTGGGCCAGGAAATCGAACACGAAGTCACGTTGGCGCGAGGCTAAAGCACGAAAACAAAGGGTCAAAAAACAAACGGAAATTCCGCGGACCCTCGATCACAACCGCGGAGTGACAATACCCATTGTCACCAGCGCCCACGTTCAAGCTTGGGGCCTCGGCAAATGCAAAAGGTTGCTTTGAGTGGAAAGACATCTGGCCCATCACCCTGCCAATACTACCTCTTTGGAGTTTTCATCCAGGCGCATCTTCCATGTTGTCTTCGCAGGAAAACGGACGATGAGCTTAACCCTTTCGAGCTTTGCTCCAGCCAGCATGACTCGCAGCCGCCAGAACCCTGAACACCAATGCATCAAACCGACCGTGGGATTGCGACTGGTAACCTCGTTTGACACCCCGTCGGCAAAGAGAAGTGACGGCACTGGAAGGTTTGGTTGCCGAACTCAGGGGCTGATCCAATGCACTGGGCCAGCCTCGGAGTGGCACTCGGAATTACCGCCGTGTGGCACACGGCCAAAGAACAATGCTTTCATCACGGGGTTTGACAGCGCTGATCCTTTGTCGATGGACCCGTCCTCATCGATGGGGCCGACCATCGTGGATGTTCTGGAGCGGCGGTCCTCTGGATCATCCCTTGCATCGTGGCGTTCCACCAGACTCCGTGTTCCACGCCTCTCGTTCGGCTTCCAGACAGAGCAAAGTAACGCACCTTCGGCTTCAGTCCCGTCCGCGACGACAAGACACCTTCACCCGTGGATGGCATTCACGCGCCACTCGAACCGAGGACTAACATCCTGTAGGCCGTCCGTGTTATGGCGACGCCTGCCCAGGGATTCGGAGGAGTCTCACCTCGCAACTCGGTTCGAGGTAAATCTCAACAAAGAGCTTCAGCGCACTACCTCGCTGCAGACCGACTCCAGTCGACAGGTATCGGCTTCGATGTCCAAGCACAGTTTGCGGAGCTGAGAACACTTGGAAGCCGATCAGCTTGAGGTGTTCGACCTGTGGCCACACCGAACTCAGTGGATTCTCAGCTAGAGCGACCGCTCACCGACCTTATGTGTGTACGGTCAGGGATTCAGTCGCGGGTGATGACACAACCAACAGGCATGCAAAGATCTTCCCTTCCAGAGGACCGGTGGTCGGATGAGCACTATTTGTTTGCACATAGAGCTCCCGCAGTGGATGGTCTGCTTCTGCGAAGTCTGTAGCAAAGTGAGTGTAGCACCTCCTGCATTCATGACTGTCAGTTATTGTCACCGGTATTTGTATCGTCTGACCAGCTTTATCAAGGTACGACAACGTCCCGGCAGGTCGGCGCCATCGGCTGTCTCACAACACTGTCCTTGGCCACATTATATGCGCGCGACCGATCCGTGGAAGATATTTGGGACATTTGAATCTCCACAGGTGCGCTTTAGTGACGAGAGCATGGAATCTTCATTTCCACTCGTCAGTAGTGCCACAAGTTCCTAGGCTTGTAACAACGTACTTGGGCTCACATGTCTAGGATCCACAAGCGCGACCGGGAATACTATACCTAGGTGGTGAGCTTCCCATCCGAGAAATCCCGTCTGGATGATAAGGCTAAGGGTCGTGAAGATTTCCGGCTTCCGAAGGCGTCTGCGGTGGTCAACGCTCTGGGAAGCGTGGCACATGCCTCTGCGTCCTCTAACACAGCATCCATGCGTGATGCCTCTAACCATTTGCATGACGTATGATCTGGGATCTTCAGCACCATCGACGCTTGACGACAGACAAGGCCGACGGTCGGTAGCTGAACTCACTCATGTGTTCACAAGCAGAATAAAAATATTCCACATGCCATGGGATATGCTTATACTGTAATGACCATAACTTGAGGCCCGGGTACTCGCAGGACCGTCAACAGTCCGCAGAAAAACGGCTCTGATAGAAAAAGTCAACCGACCAACGCCCACTACACTGAAATTAAGATAAGTTGCATACAATCAGCCTGCCGTAAGACCATCACTCACTTCGAACATTTAAGACTATCGTGCAAGCAAGGTAAGCACAGTCATGAGGTGGACGAGGTGATAGATTCTACTGCCCGACCAGATGCCGGAGAACGACCATGACAGAAAGCCTGCGCAGGCAACCAACATGGAATCGTGCAACTCGGCATTTGCCGAAAATGCACTTCTTTCCTCATGCCATCGTGTTTTTGGGCTCTGTCAACGTTGTGTGGCCCTTGGACAGCCTGATTTGAGCGTCGTAAGTACTGGCGTGTGTCTGGATCGACTCCTGGCTGCGGTGGATCCGACCTTAGTGGACAAATACGATAGACATCGATGTAAGCTCAGAGTTCGGAAGAATTTCTTGGCCATATAGCAATGTGGTGGCACTCCGTAGGTGAGAGAAATTGCACTGGCTTTCGCAGGGTATGACTACAAATACATCATTTGTTGAAGATCTCAGTTCTCACTGCAATTCAACACCACGGATGGCCCTTGACCTCGCGCATGTACTCCTCGACTGTCTTCCATTTCCACGTCTTCTGCCCAGGGTTCGCGATCTCGTTCGCGTTGGTCTTCGAGAAGTCGAGCTTGCCCTCGCCCATGACGATCCTGCGAGCCAAAGCACCCACTCAGCGATCCATACGCGCAGGACGCGGACTCAAAGAACGTACCGGATGTGCCCAGCGGGGTCCGTCCCATCAGGATTGCTCAGCTGTGCCCCGCGAGTGGCCTCGCGGAACGCAGCGAGATCCACGCTCTTCACCACGATCTCTTCCTGGTCCGCGTCGCCGAGCTCCTTACGCACGCGCTGCACGATCTCGGCCACCTCCGCGTGGCTGACCGTCGCACTGCAGATGCTCACGGTATCCGGAACCTTGGAGGGGTCCGCGAGCGCCACGAGCGAGAGTGCACCCAGCGCGCGCCCGACATCTGTCTTGGACGTGAGCGAGAATCGCGTTGTGGGTGCGCCGACGCTCGTGTAGACGTGGTTGGCGGTGTCGAAGCCGACTGTGAGACGCGGTCAAGTCA
The DNA here is from genome assembly GCA_022376435.1 of Amylocystis lapponica. NCBI lineage: Eukaryota > Fungi > Basidiomycota > Agaricomycetes > Polyporales > Postiaceae > Amylocystis > Amylocystis lapponica. Next base: position 65,942 of record JABYQE010000120.1, read on the forward strand.
CCTGTGTTGCGCTATGTATGGTATAGCTTCACTTACACCACGGCTGAGTAGCAAAATTCAGACAGGGACGAGACAGACGCGTGGATCGGACTCACCCCAAAGGTGTCCTCGATGAAGAGCCCATTGAAGACAGCGACCGTCTTGATCCTGCCCTTACCGGCCTCAAGCGACCCGTGCAGATGTGCACGCTTGCGCGTCCACTCCTTGTTGTCCCAACCCGGGAAGTCGCTGATAAGATGGTTGCTGTGCGCGGAGCGGTAAGCAACTGTCATACCGCATCCGAATCAGGCCAGGGCTGTTCACTCACATGCCAAACTCAGACGGGAAGTACACCTTTACGCCCGCCTTGACAGCAGCATCGAAGATGGTGTCCTTGACATTCGTGGGTACCTTTCCCAAGACGTTCACGAGGGCGTCGACGCCGCTCAGCGCCTTCTCGTACGAGGTGCCCAGGTTGGCGTCGTCGATCTTGTACAGCTCCGCACCGGCCTCTGCGAGGGCCTTGGCGCCATCGGAAGAAGGGTTACGCACAAGGGCAATGATACGAGAGAACGAGGAGCGGTACGAGGCGAGGAAGACCTTAATAATCTCGCTACCTGGAGAACGTTTAAATCTGCAAGAGATCGATACGATGGAGGATCATCTCACCTAAGTTGCCAGATGCGCCGGCGATTGCAACAACATATGGAGCAGGCATTGCGTTCAGGTTGCGTAGTTTGAAGGGACTGGATGAGATGGGGGATGAGATGCGGACGACGCCCACTACTGGAGATTAAATAAGGCCAGCAGCGGCCTGGCCATCGCAGCGTGTACAGCTCGAAGTCACCGAACCCGGGAATTGCGGCGATGAAATCGTCGAATTCATTATGCAGAAGGCAAATGTTTACCTCAATAAGGCAGCATTGATTAGCAGAGGCGCTTGCCGATATTGGGATGATCTCCGTAAGGTCAGGATGGATGGTATTTCTCTGAAAGTCAAAGGCGAGTACGAGTTGGAAGGACTTCGTGTCCACTCGAGCTACTGCTTGATTAGTAGACCGGTTAATGTTGAATGCTGGGAAAAGGCTGGCAATATAGCTGCAATGCGAGTAACGTTGGAGCCGTACACTGTGAAAACCGGCGCGCGCAATCGTAACTTGGTAGCCAGGTGAATAAAACTGATCGCCTGCTCTCCGGGTGACGCTCCGGTTGTGGTGATTGTCAAGTGATTCTCACGTCCCGAATTCACCCAGTTATCAAGTGATACAAACCGGAATATGGAGGAAAGCTACATCACTCAAAGAACGAGTGATCACAGTACTATAGCTAGTACTGGAGTGAACTTCGTAATATGGTACATGGGATCCGACTATCAGAGAACCAATGAGAAATACGCACTATTCAGTATCCTCTGCATAAATAGCCCGCGAAAGCATGCCACTACGATCTATAATCGCCCACCGCTGACCATCCGGGACCCGTCCAACAAGGCACTGCACGCAGGTGACATCGACGAGATCCAACGGCCCAACGCCTGCCGCGCCTTGCGGGTAGAAATGGATGTCGAGCTCACTGTGCGACGAGTCGACAAGACATGAACGTATTGCTGCGAAAATAATAGTTGTTGGCTCGGCAATATTGAGGCGCGTGTAGGGAGTCAATCGAATAACGACGAGATGTTGCAATTGTCCATAGAATGTACACTTTTGCAGAATGACGGGCCGTCGGGGAAACTTGGCGTTGATGTCAACCAACGTTTCATACTGATTTCCAGCGGCGCACAGTCAGATTCCACAGGTTTCAATGAAACATTAATAGCATCACTTACCCTCACGTACGTTGCATCTCGGCTATCGTCTCGGGCCTTGGTGAATGCAGCTGCGCGGATTGTGTCGCCATCGTTCAAAATCCGCACCTTACCCCAGCATTCAAGGACCTGGGGTAAAATGGTCCGTGCGCCTGCAGCCGAGGTGTTGAACCGCGTGGCGAGAGCACCAACAATCTTGTCCTTGAGTGAGTGATTCATGATCTGTTCGATGCGACGGGGTGCCAGTAGAACACAGGTAGGGTCTTGCGGAAGATGATGTAGCATCAGCCCGAGTCACATAGATACTGATAGGGCTACTTACAACTGGGGACAGCAAGGGAGGCCACTCCTCCGTGATGAGGGGCCAGTGAGAGCTCCTCCGTGAGGTCATAGATAAGTTTAACTTGCTGTAGTTGGGCTGCACTGACCACATAGCGGCTTAGGCTCGCATCGGGGAAACGGCGACTGCGGAGCGCGGGTTGCAAACGGGCACAGTACCGTTCCATCGGGAAGGCCCATGATGCCCATACTGGACCCGCAGCTTCTATGCTATCGGCAATGTGAAGGAGGGCGTGTACGGTGACAGGACAGGCTGAAAGCCGACTTGGGGAATGCTGATAGTACATACTGGTACAAACAGCGGCGGGGAACAGGTGAGATGACCGCTGTGGCTTGTGAAGAAACTCGATGCTCGATGCTCACCGTTCATACTCCTTCACCCATTCCGCAAAGCCTTGCCGTAACGCAGGGATCTCGTTGCGTGAAATTTCAAACTCTAGGCACTTGTGAAGCAGCTTGACGAGTTTGACAAAGTGTTTGTAATATTTCGGTTGACTGAACTTCCGCGCAAGCAAGACAGGTCCAACGAACAGTGTCCAGAATGACCAGGCGTCGGCGTTGTATGAGGAGCGGTCGGCGATGAGATCTGGGGTGCGTGGGCCGAATGCCGATGGAATTGTGGCTCCTGATGCTGCCGTAGCCTTTCCGATCGCCTTCCAGACATCTGGCATGATCTTATAGCTCTCGCGGCCTTCGTTAAGTCCCTTGAATTCTCCAGTCCAAAGTAGAATGAGATTTTTGATAAGATTCTCCCAGATTAAATGCATGAAGTCGTAGGGAAAGGAGATTGGGAAGGTGAGTGATGAGAGGTATGAGAGTAGCGGGATGCCTTTGACACCGTATTCCTTGGATAGCCTCTCTGATTCCGCCTGTGTGCGCGCCTGCTGGACTTCGCGTGCCTGAGCGAGAATTTCGTCATGCGTTCGAAGGGGAAGATGAGTTGCATCGTAAGTCTTGACTGCTGTGAGAGAGATGGCGACTGCGGGATGCTGACTGCGATCGAGAGGGACATAGTACGGACTCCGTGGCACACCTGGAATACGGACACCGACGATCCTGCACATTCGGCAAGGCGAGTACCCATTGTGCCCCTTCATCCGCATGACCATAGATATTGCAGGAATGTCCCCGCCGCCTAAGATCAAGTATGCACGGAGTATAAACAGTGCGAGGCTGAGGATATCCCAGGCCCGCAGTCCAATCTCCAGCTGGAGGAGCTCCTCGGAAATGGGCCAGAGGAATGAGTCGAAATCTGCAGGTTTTTTCGGACCGGGTACGACACCAAGAGGTATGATGTTCTGCTTGTGAAAGCGCGTCTCGGGAGGAAGATTATAGTTGTATAGGATCAAGGGCCACGCCGTCTTCTTGCGCCGTTTGAATGGTGCGAATCCATCGGTGGACAACCCTAGCGCAACATCCCGGGGATCCGCAAAATAGGTATGGTTGCGCTCCCGGCCATCAACAATGACAGGCTGACCTAATTTCGACCGATAGATTGTGCTGTCAAAGACATCGGATATAATCATGGGGTCATGTCGATGCTTCTCTGCGCGGTATCGCATCTCGGAGGCCATGGTGTGATTGGAGTAGAACGCCTTGAGTCGGGGAATGAGAGGTAGGTACACAAACTGTTTGCGTGGCTTGCCATTGGCTCCGCAGCGGTCAGTTTTGCAATATGGGCATTTGTCCTGATCTGCATGGGGCCCGATGAAGCAGCAGCATGAATTAGGACAGCAATCGTACATAACGGGCTTGATGCGTGACAGGAAAGCGACACGAGCCTGCGCCTGATTAAGCGTCGGGATGTCGCTATTCGGGAAGGCGTATGGGAGCTTTGCGAAGGTCCGTGCTGTCATATGGGAGTCAACCTTGAGTGCAAATGAGCGCAAGATTGCAAGGTCAGATTCATCCAGTTTATCCTCTGCAAACAAACATAATAAACTTTGTTAGGGATGTACAATCGTCACGACTGTGGCTAGCGGCACTCACCAATAGCCATGGCACGACTTTCAAAATCAGCTCCGAGCCACTCCCAGGCTGTCAATTCATCATCATCTTCCTCGCTGTCCTCCTCGCTTCCTTCTTTGTCTTCGGCTGCTGCTTCTCCATCTTCACTGCTCTCGCTATCCTGTTCTGACCCGTCCTTGTTGGCTGCAAATGCCGCCCGTGTCTGCCCATGCCAAGCACCCCAGCGTGTGTCTGATCGTGGGGGATCCTCCTCTGCAGAGTCTTTAGACCCAGCAGTGTCAGGGATTTCGTTCTGTGGACTGCTCCGGCCTGTCACAAAGTCGTCAAGTGGATCCGAAGAAGCCTCAAAAAAGGGTTCAGGTGCCCGAGATCCCTCAGGGCTGCTGCCGTCCACAGGGCCGTTATCGAGGACAGGTGCCACCACAGCAGGAACCAGGTCCTTTTGTCGATAGACAGATGTTGCCTTCACCCGCGGGGCAACAGAGCCTATTCTATGGCGACGTTCTTGGCTCGGGGAGAGCATCCTGTTGCAGCATGCACAGAGAACCTTGGAGCGAGCGGGTGCCATTGCTGTGATACCAAAGATTGTCAAGGGGTCATATGAATGTCTGAGGAATAAATATATAGTTCTCGAGTCCCGAGGGAGGTCAAAGCCGTAAGAGATACAGCAGGGTGAGCAACAAGTAGATGTACAGTTATGAGCCAAACCATCACAAACAAATGCAAGTTGAATTCCTAAGTCCGAATGCCTTGACAACACGAGCAGCTCCAGCTCATTCCCTCACCAGTTGCTCCACCATCTATTATCTCCATGGCTGGCTCCAAGTCAACCAGCACCATTGCAAAAACGAAGCCACCCACCATCTCGAAACGCAAGGATACAGCCGGTACGCAAGTTGCCAAGCCGGCACCGAAGAAAGCTGCCACGAAGAAAACGGCGCCGGCTGCAGGAGGCGGAAATGACCACATCACCTCTCTGCAGGACAAGAATGCAGAGCTAGAGAAGCAAATCATATTAGCTCACGGTAAGAATCAATAATGGGCATGGAAATCTCACCAATTTATCTAACGGTGCGCAGCCGAACTTGCGAAGGAGAAGGCCTTGCGCGAAGCTGCCGAGAAAGCGGCCATGACCAAGAAGGCGGTCCCACGCAAACTTACAAAGATCCCCAAGCCGAAGGGATCTGCAGGGAACGGGTTCAAACTTGTCGAAGAGATGAAGTTGGTGGGGAATGAAGCCCTGTATAACACCATTCTCGTGAGTGATGTTCTCTTGTCCTGTGCACCTTGACAAACTCACCAGTACCACAGCGTGAAGTTGCTCGGCTTTCCATTCAAGCGGGGCTCGACTACCGTGCTGATTTCAAAAATCAGCCTGCGGCAGAACTAGGCTTAGTCTACAAGCTCGTGAGGCCATTACACTACTCACAGTATTTTAAGCTCTTGCTGAATTAGTTCCGGCAGGCTCGTGATATGTTCCCGATGCTCGAAGAGTTCGAGAACGACTGGCCTACTGCAGAGATTGTCAAACAATACTTATACAACAAGCGCAAGAATTCTGTTGCGAAGGGATACATACCGAAGCGCGCGGAACGTCTCAAGGCTGCCAAAGATGCTGGTAAAGTGGCGATGATCCGTGCACGTCACCCGAAGAATGCCACCGTCAACAAGGAGAACATTGCCGAAGAAGATGCAGACGACGATGACGATGACCCGATGGGTAACAATGCGGACATTGATGGCGACGAGGTAGACGAGGACACAATGGAGGATTGAGCGATGCTTGTGAGTAGTTGTGTGTGGTGGGAGGATGGCACCAGCGCGAGGCGTCTGTCGGCGGTTAATGGTGGCTTCTCACTTCGGTTTACGTATGTTCAACTTTGTGTCTCGGCCGCGATCCATCGCGATCGCATCTATACCATTTCGTGTTCTATCCAGCCTGTTGTGGCAGAAGAACTTGAATGTGTCGTACCGTATGCGCGCGCGCATGAGGACATCCACAATTAAGTGATACTAGCTCGGGGATCAAGTATAATCTACATGTTCTGGAAACCCGAGATCTGGGTGATGACAACCTGATGAGACACCGGAAACTCGACTTGATCATCAAGTGAATAACAACTTCGAACGCAGGTGAGATCTCCCAACTCCTGGAAACGTATGTCCAAGTGATATCGGTCATATTCCGAGTGATCACAGCCTGCTAGCATCACTCGCTCAACAGGTGAGATTTTCCGAATATTGGTGATCTTCACTTACACAAGAAGTGGTTACTACGTGCACACCAAGTTCAAAATCGGGTGATCATTACCTGGGTGGGTATTCACAGTGGAGAGCACGCCAATTGCTGCAGACGTGCGACAATGTCACTGGGATCCACGTATCACTGTCCTGAATGGCGGTGCCAGGCTGTCGTAAAAGGTGATGGAATATCTCTAGTAGAGTGTCGTCTGGAACTTCAGGACACGGCGAGTTCTGGGAAGTCGACATGGCCTGGGTCCGAAAATATCTCGACATTAGCAAACGACAGTGCAAGAGTCCACTCGGAGATCGAGCACGAAGTAACCGACCTTTAATCTGTGCAGAGGAGGTCTGAGGAACTCTGAGCGGATTGAGAGGGCGAGCCGAATCAGTTCAGCGGCCACCCTGGGCTACTTACCTGTGGCCACGGCGAGCAGCAAGTGGGCGGCGCAAACTGAGCACCCCCTTTTGAATGTGCTAGCTTTGGACCTGGATCATGGTCCGTTTGACTGGATGAAGGCCACCGTGACGCCGCCACCTGCGTACAGGATGCAAATCTTCTCAAGCTATACGAGGGGTTACTACGGTGACCTCACTTTAATTTGGCCGTGATCAGGACGTCTACGAGTGGTCTGTAGTCTTGCGATGGGAATGTGATGGGATTCTAGTGAATGTCGATGAAGATGAGGACTCGGAGTTCGCCGTCCCTGCAGAGGGCATGGATCCGGACGTGATCGTGCGTAGGGGCTTGGCGGACATATGCATGTTACAATACTTGCGTCGAATGTATGTGTTTCTGAGTCAAGTTTCCTGAAAAAACTGATTCCTGCAGGCCTACGACTGGAATATCCTGGTGATTGAACATTGCACGTGTAAAGGTGAGCAAAGATATGAAATTGGATATGTCTCGTGAGCATATGTACATGTTGCGGTAATGTTGCGGATGGAGTGGAGTTTGACTTGGACGCGAGCCTGCGAGCTCCCAAGTCAAACTAGTGCTTACTAAGCAGGAGCACCAGATGCGGAAGGTGAGCGCCGCAGGCGCCTTCCTGCTTACCAAGCAAGTGAGACGAATGCGGAAGGCGAGCGCCTCAGGCGCCATCGCCTCTTTTCCCCTCACCGCATTCGAGCTGCCGAAGAAAAATCTTCGCGTTTCACTCTTCTCACTCCCGATTCCTCCGATCAATTCCAGTATGACATCTTCAGGACCTCCTACAGGCATCTCGGGCAAGGACATGGAAGTTTTCGGTGGAGAAGACGCCGGATTGGTCGGAAGCAGTGCGGATAAAACGCTAACCGAATCAAACACGAGGCCGGCTGCCCGACCCAGACTAACCGGATCCGAACTATTCGCCTACAACCGAGAAGTTCAGACCAGAAACGCCGAACGCCAGCAGGAGCGCGCCCAGGGGGCCGAGGTCAGCGACGACGAAGACCTCCTCAACCTCGACGGAATCGAGGACAACGACGAGCCCACGACGTACATCAACAGGCTCCCCTCCCACGTGTTGAGATTCTATCTCGGTATCGACTATATCAGTCGTATGGTCTATTTTCCTTTCTATTCGATTATTTCCTTACAAGGTTCAGACTCAATTCGGACTCAGGAGCCTGCCCTGATGTAGCAGTATATATACCTGATCCCCATCAAACTGCACCTCAGTTCTTCCCATACCGGTTGACTGAGGTGTAAGTCCCTTCCTCTAGTCTGTACTATATCGTTTACTCACATACCTGTAGTACGTTCTCCTACTCGCAGGTATTACAATACATTTAGTTCTTCCCATACCGGTTGACTGAGGTTACGTTCTCCTACTCGCAGATACTGCTACTTTGCAGCCGGTCCGTTGTAGCTGAACTTCAACAGGTTATGAGCCCCGCGCTCTAACTGCGCACCCACATCATCACGGCATTGTTCCCTCCTCTCGTCAGGTTCTATCCTACAGAGTACGGGTGGAGTCGTCCATACTTTGGAGATTTTTCCCCTCCTATCCAAGCGGACGATTTTGCCGATTCGTACCCTTATCAGTTGGGTGATCATCAATGATACAATTCTGCCGATCGTGTTTGCTGTTATCACGCCTTCCCCGACTACTCCATCCCTTTCGCCGTACTGTACGGATACTCTGATCTCCTACACGATCGCCTGAAAGAGGAAGCCGCCGACCGTGCATACCTACTCCAACCCGACACCTATCCGTTCACCTTCTTCTAGTCATGTCAGATCCAACTCGCATCCCCGCCTCCGCCATTCCCACCTTCGACGGTTCTAACTACCTCGCCTGGTCCACTGCCCTTCGCGGCGCCTTTCGCATGCAGGGCACGTGGGTGATTGTCCAGGGCAATGCTGTCGGGACCAATCCCGCCATTGCCATGGCCCGTCCTGCCACTGGTGATGCTGAGATAGCTGCCTGGGACGAGAAAAACGACAAGGCATTGGGGATGATCGAGGTCTACCTAGGTGCAGACTACAAACACTACGTTGGGGACCGCACGAGCTCCGCGGATGTTTGGAAGCTGTTGAAGGATGACTTTGGAAAGCCGGGAGCAGTGGGGGCCTTTGTGGCATTCGAGGAGATGTTCGACACCAAGATGGTCGACACTGAGCCTCTCCGCCCTCAGATCTCAAAGATCGAGCAGGCGCGCACTGCGGTCACTAACGCTGGCATTGCCATCAGCGACCAGTTCGCCGCCTTCGCCATCCTTCGCGCTCTCCCCTCGTCCTACTCCACCATCGGCTCCACCATCATCGCCACCGTTGCCCTGGCTACACTCAAGCCGTCCGACGTCATTCCGAAGATCATCGAGGAGGAGTCGCTTCGCAAGTCGCAGAGCGCCTCTCTCGCCCGCGTCTCGACCACCACTCCGCTTCCCCAGAGGAAGTGCGAGAAGTGTGGCAGGACGACTCACTGGGTTTAACGCCCGTGTCTTTCGAGCTGTGTGTAGCCAAGAAGCAGTGAATTAAACTCAGGTACACTAAGCTTTGTTCTCCGACATGTTAGCCATGTATGTGTACATAAATAACTACAGAAAAGTCTCATGTAGACACCTTTGCCTACACGAGAGATGCTCATCCGTAGTCTACTTGTACATACACGAGCAATGCTTATGTCGTCGAGTCGGCGCACACGCGCCGAAGCACGACCCTGCGTACATGAGGCTACGCACTGTCGCCTCATATACGCACACCGCTGCATACACCCGGATAAGATAGATAACATTGCATAAAATCGTAATAATAAAATGATAATAATAATCGAAACGATCCCGTGACCTACACGTCCAGCCTGACAGGCGCATACAGCCACGCCACGCCGCCTCGCCCCTCCATCCCACCCACCCACAATCCCACCAAAATGTCGATTAACATTGTCTTTGATGCACCCCCCAACCCCCAAGCCCAGGCCATGGATTATTTCCGGAGGTACCAGCAGTTTGTTGCTGATCACCAGGCCAGCTTCCCGCAGGCTCCCCCTCCGGATCTAAACATGTTCCGTCAGTATCTCGAAATCCTGGCTAGTGGACCCACTCTACCGGGAGCCCAGGAGCCGGTCATAGAGCCATCGGGTGCCCTTGCCACCAGACTCGAGAATATACAAGCGGACCTTGAATCACTGAAGCGCGATCGCCGGCGTGCTGAGGAGGAGGAGGTGGCTGCGGACGCCGACGACGAAGGCGAGAATCGGCCTGCAAAAAAACGCGCCAAGCACAGCAAACATACCGCGCCAAGCGACCGACTTCTTAGCGTACCATACAATGAGCTAACGGCGGATCAACGTACTGTACAAGGCGAGCTCAAGGTAGGTGCACGCATATATGCAGTCCTGTGTGTTCTAACAAACCGAAAATTTCAGGCGAGCGTTAAACGCATCATACAGGACCTTACCGGGCTCACTCGCAACCCGTTCCCTCTGGACAAGGGAGGCGATGATTCTGACACCAATTCGGATGAAGGAGGTGAAGGGGGCGACATAGGCGAAGGAGGCGAGCCAGGAGAGCCGCCAAAGATGAAGTTTGATTTCAAGGGTACCGTGAATGATCCAGGGAACGACGCCGTGATCCAACGCGCCGCAGACATTGTATATGCTACCCAGATGGTAAGTGAAGTATTCCTCTCGTGATTCAACACTCACCAAAGCCTCGGAGTCCAGAATCCCGATACCCGTTCCATATCGAAGCCCGATATTCAGTTCACGCGCCGCGACCTTGTTGAGTTTGCGAAGGCGAAGTTTCGTGCCTGGCGCAAAGCATACCTTGCGTCGGTCGATGCTACAAAGAAGGGCCGTGCACTTGTTTATCGTGCAAAGAACAAGCACCGGCGTCGTCGCCAGCAGGTATGATAGTAGATTGTCCAGTTTTGCACTACGAGATTGATGGTACCTGGATCAGCTCAAGGCACTTCGCGAGAAGCAGGTGGGCAAATACATTAAGAAATATGGCATCGACCCCTCCCCGTTCCTGGAGACGGACTGGATGAGTGAGCAAGTCAGCTCCTGGAGTGATGATGAAGAAGCCCAGGACGCACGCCGGAAGCTGCTCGAGGAACAAGCCAACCTCACTATTGAAGAAATCAGTGCCGCGACCAAAGTATTGGAGCGTCGCCAGCTCGCATGGCGTTCTACCAAGGTACGTTGCAGCCCACGGATTGAGTGGTACTTGATGAAACTTGGCAATTAGGTCTGCGAAATGTACACCCGCCTAGACAGCCTCATTATTGCTGCACGCAAGAAGAGCAAAAATCCTACCATGGATCGGTACAAACGGATCAACCTGAACCGCCCGCGGAACGATGCCCCGAAGACACAGGTTTATTCCTGTGCTGTCAGTGCCAAATGGATGCGGAACAATCAGGATCAGCTCGGTGATATCAGCCTGTACAAGAACAACCCTACCGGCTTTTCTGATGACCCGACGGACGAATCTGGCAGCGAAGAAGATCGTGTGCCCGGCGAAGGTGAAGACGCAGCGCCCGGTGGAGGTGAAGATGCACCCGGTGGAGGTGACAATGCAGGTTCCTCGACTTGATGAGATTGTTTGCCTTGTTCCCTACTTGTGGTAGCCATTCATGTTTTTGTGTGTTCCTGTGCTGTGTCGCGTCGCTTCCCTGCAGAAGCTGTACGAGTTATAATGATGAATCCCGAATAAACTGTTGCTCTCCACGTGTGTCGTCCAAGAAATCGTGGGCTTTGAATCAGAAAATCTTCAACCCTGGTCGTCTTTGAACAATGCTGTTCAACAACACTGTTTGAGAGCGGACGGGGCTGCACAGGAGGGCCGCAGAGGCTTCCGGGTGAGTATTGGTATCGGGAGGGCCGGGCATCTTCAGATTCAAGTGATAGTGATGGACGGGTAAAGGTGCCAGGTCGTTGTCGCACCAGCTACACGACACAGACATCCTATGTGGTAATGTTAATACAATAAGTTGATATTAAGCAACAAACGTACCCTGGAGAGCCCAGTTGTCATCCAAACAGTCCGGAGTGGTACACTTGCCTCAGGGATGTCGTCCTCAATGTCCGAGTCGGCATCGTTGCGTCGCACTGAGTTGAGCTTGATTCCAATACGACAAGCCTGAGAGACAACATCAGATATGGGAATAAATGCGGGAGGGCCCGATTGCGAGGGATTGAGATAGGATTTGTGTAGCCAAAACCCGATCTCGAGCTCGGGGCTGTAGTATCATTTGTTAGCTCCCTCGTCTGTTAATATAACCACACATTATACTGACTATGGATCCCAAATACTTGTATCGACATCTGTGAGGCGGCTGAACCAGCGCACGTACAGGATATGATTGGGGCCACCAGGAGTGCCTGGCTGAACATGAGTTAGAATTTGAAAGATCTCGCCAACGTATCGCATGTTTGCGAAGTTAGCCTGAATAATAGAATCTGGGGCATATTTCCCAGCTCCGCGCGAAGGGAAAATGCGCCGCCCATCAAGCACTACGTAGTTGTGCACAGTATGTTGACGTTAAGGAAGTGTGCGTTTGGTGGCCGCGCGGAGGCTGTGATATCTACGATAGGTGCCAGAGGGTACTTGCGTGTGTAAAATGCAAGTAGATATGCTGGCGCTCGCGCGCGAGGCTATGGAGGGCACCGGCATCGAGCGAGAAGCGGGATGATACTTTCATGGCAGAATGAGTATGATAACAAGATTGAGGGGTACTAACGTACAGTCATGCTCCAGCTCTGCTATGGGATGAGCCAGCGCCGCACCGTGCACGCTGGTCACTGTCTGTTTTCAAAAGCAAGCGTGCAATCTGTGCTGCGGTTTGATCACCGGATGTTGTGTTGGACTGGTCCGTGAGGTTTGCAGAGACATCAAACGATGCCAGCTCATTCAGCTGATATGTGAGAAGCATGAGCAATGGAAATGTGAGAAGCATCAGGAACTTACAAGACGCCGCAGTCGCACCTCACGCGAGAAGGCACGGAAGAATGTGACTTCGAGTTCTCCGCCATCGTGATTGTTGTTGCGTAGCTTTTGAGGACCTTGTTCAGACGCTCCGTAAGGAACGTCCAGAATCCGTAAACAGGCCGTAGTCCTCAATCTGCTCGAATATGTGAGTCACAAAATGGAAGTTTGGTTTCACATGCGTGGGATGTATCTGACTCATATTAGTGCCGAGACTCAGAGATCACAATGAAGATGCACTCTACTTTATAAAACCGAGGAGATAGTCCTGTAAGAGCTGTCGCGCGCGAGGAAGGTCAGCTCTATCAATAGAACGTGCGAGAATGATCTTGAGGGCAGATGCAAGTGACAGGAAGTTGTCTGCATCCTGTGCATGCATCCGCGGCTTCGGCTTGGGGGCGGCAGGCTCATCACCATCATCCGCGCGTCGCTTTCCCATCGCAATAACGCCTGAGGCGTGCTTTCTCTTCTTCTGCCACGTTTTCATCTTCTTTTTGTGTGCCTCCTCAGCCAAAGGCTGCCATTCGTCCATATGAGTGGAACCTAGAGACTGATGAGAGTTGTGAGAATCAGGATGGACATTGAACATACGATGGCTGGACAATAGTTCAAGGCCATGCCTTTCCACTCGTCAGCCGTCAGGGAGCCGCCGGCCGGGATATCCAACGTCTTTGGGCAGTCGCGCAACCCATCGTGGCATTTCAAACTGCAGTTCAGAATGGTTAGTGTACGCCTCAGTCTCGTAATTGTGGACATGTACCGTTTTGAGATACTCGTGAATTTGATCAAGTTCACGAGGGACCTTACTGGTGCGCCCGCGAAAGGCATTCTCGTGAATCCAGGCATCTAGCCATTGCGTTTTCACGATACCTGTCATAGATTACATGAGTAAACAAACAGAGAAGTGCAGCAAAATGTACCGAGTAAGATGTTGTGCATGGGATCAATCACAGTCATGCGAACTGCATCAAAATATGGAAGGCGGGATAGTTCCGTGTACCGCGTTGAATGCTGCTTGAAGAAACTTTCCCGTGCTTGTGTGTCGGCTTGCTGCAAGTACTCCTGGCCAAGACGCCGATGCTCGTCACCGTCGCGCAGAGGAAATGCTAAAACATGATCAGTACATGTACGAACCATGATTCACCAAGGCACATACCGCCTATTGTCATGCCAGCCTCCGTTTTTAGATCTGCATGCTTG